>QKWP01001578.1:16392-32190 GCA_003550325.1 Gigaspora rosea
CAAGAAAAGATATTAATTGAATCATAGTCATGAATAAAAGTAAAGGTAAAGGGGTATAATAAAGCTAAAATAGGAGTATGTCTTTGACGAGGCTGTGTTAAATTGCGCGTGAAAATATAAGCTAAACTTCGAAATGGCTTCTTATTTATGAAAAAGAGAAATAAAGAATAGTAGTTAAAGAAGCTTCGGGTATAAAAAATAAAAATAGAATGGAATACAATGAAATACTTCTCGATGCATAGCCCAATTCTTCTGAAAAAAAAATTAGTAAGCGCTTAAAATTATCAGATTAGATTTTTTTCCAAAAATTATAAAAAGAATGTTAATAAAATATTACAAGGATCAAGTTATAAAAAATTTCATCAGCTTACTATAAACTCGTATCAAAATTCTGTAAAATTGTTTTTATTTCGTTGTCAATATCCTTTTAAATTCAATTCAAATAGTAAATTCAAAAGTTACCTATATCATGCAATCCCAACCCCCATCTGGTTATACTCATCCTAATATGACATTTCATGACATTCGCTGGACCGGATTTTGGCGTTCCTTAGAAAAAATCACTGGCAATAGATATCTTGCTAAATGTATCTACTGTCAGTCTGAATTACCTGGCAGACCAGAAAAGCTTCATAATCATGTTCTTAAATGTGGTAACTGGCCAGTCGCTGAAAAGACCAACTATATTAAAAACGCCACTAGTTATGTTCCTAGTACTCACAAAAAAATTAAAGTTAATGATGAAGAAACGTATGTAATTGCAAAAAATAGTAGTATATATAAGTATTTTAACTTAACTAACAAAAACTTTATAGTGCTTCTGATAACCCATCTTCTTCTGCATTAAGGCGTCAAGAAAGTATAATGAATTGGTGCATAAAACCGATATCAGAAGATAGACAAGGAAAATTAGACAGAATGTTACTTGATGCTATAATTTATGGCAATCTTTCCTTTAGGATTGTTAGAAATCCCTATTTTCTTGATTTTCTCTATGAATTGGCCCCTAACTATGATCCACCTTCTGATGAAACACTAAGAACTAAAGTTCTTAATAGTTCGTTCTCAACTTACCTAGCCAAAAAACTCGAATTGATGACATCTTTAGCTGATACTACTATCGCTTTAGATGGATGGCAAGATATTTCCCGAAATTCTATTTATGGCTTTATGGCTTTGAAGGAGGACCAAGAATACGTCCTAGACATTATTGATCTATCATCAAACCGGCACACTGCTATGTTTCTCAAAGAGCAGGTTGAAAATATCTTAAAGTCAAATTCAATAACTATCAATTCAGTTATTGCTTGTGTGACTGATAACCCGTCAGTTATGATTAAAATGAGAGCAAATCTTCTTCAAGACTATCCGAATATTATTCCTGTCAGTTGTTGTCTTCATGCATTTAACCTAATTACTAAAGATATCTCTTCTTTTCAGCCTTTAATTACAACAATTAAAAATAATCAAAAACTTATAAACTTCTTTACATCTTCCCATATTTGGTTCCGAGCATTACAAGACTGGAAAAAAAAGGAAGGATTGCATCATTCGCTTACAACTTTCTGTGAAACCCGCTGGTATTCTTTGGCGAAGGTTTGTTTAGGTGTGAAGGACTTCGAGAAAGGATTTCATCATTGTATTAACCTTAGTGGAACTGGCACTTACCCTACAATTCGATCAGAAATTCAAAGTATAATTACTAGCCGTTATCACTTCGCTAACAATGATACATTAGTTACAGTACTCATTCCTATAGTTGATGCAATTGGTCGTCTTGAATCGAGGGATGCTACGTTAGCAGACATTTTTAAAGAATTGTTAAATATTCATCATACCATTTCCACAACAGATATTCCAGTAAATGGATTTAAAAAATATGCCTTGAGAGTTGTTAACAAACGGGCCTCTGAATTTTCAGATAATATTTATTTTGTCGCTCTTTTTTTGTCACCAAACTATAAACAAATCGCAATATCAAGAAAAATGTCTGGAGATTCAATTGTAAGGGCTTCTTTAGAATTGGCAAAATCCTGGAGTTTCGATAAAAGAGAGACAACTCTTCTGTTCAAAGAGATTATCAGCTATAAAAATGGTGATGCTCCTTTCGATAACCTTGAAAATATTAAAATTACTAACCCTAGAACTTTCTGGTCACAATTTACTGGAAGCACCCCATTTCTCCGACGGTTTGCAGTAAAGATTTTAGCCATTGTTCCACATGCAGCAGCAGTAGAACGGCTTTTTTCCAGTTTGGGACTGACAAAAACTAAGTTACGAAATAAAATGTCTTCTACTTCGATGGGGATGCTTGGAATGCTCCACCACGATCTTCACCATAGATTGCCTGAATCATTGAAAAAAAAGAATAAAGTAGAAAATAATGTTTCACTTACGGATGATATAAATGCTATGGATACTAGCATTGATCTTTTTTTCGAAGAACTTTCGGATGTGGAAGAGTTACAAATTAACATTGAAGCTGTTGATATCGGAATGGATGATGATGATAACTTGGCGATGGAAAAATTCTTCGACCTTGAAGCTTACGAACGAGAGCAAGAAATAACTAAAGAAAGTTCAACTATTCACCATCAAAGACCTAGTTGTGCTGACGAGGATTGGTCTATTGATGACATCATCAAAACCTAAGTTTTTCGAAATACAGTACATTTATCATTTAAGTAAATGTTAGAAAAAATTCTTTTTCAAAATGTATATCATTTAAATAAATATATATATTAGGAAAAAAAACTTTTCCAAAAAGTGTCATTAATAAACACATTGTTTAAATAATTCTAAACCATTTTAAAGTATAAAAATTTTCGAATACTTATTAATAAATGCCAAAGAGAAACTACGTTATTCTATAAGTCCAAGCTGATTATCTGTGACAGCACTTTGAAAGATCAATAGCATATTGATCTATTGTAAAATACGAACTTATTCGAATAAAATTTTTATAGATCGTTTTGTGTAATATATAAAGCATGCTTTAGTGTGCCAATGGCATGCCAGGGTGGCATCGTGGCACGGATTTAGATAGATGGCATGCCGTATGGCATGCCAAATTTTTTAGCCGTGCCAGGTACCCTAGATTTAGCATAACATAGCACGATAGTTGGGACGTAGCTGGGCATAGCACAATAGTTTGAATAGTTTTTTTTTTTTAATAAAAAATTATGTCTATATTACGATTTTGTGTTTGTTTATTTAATATAAGTTAATAAAATTTTATTAAGTGATAAATCGACTAATAAAAATCGATCACATGATCCCATGATCGATTGATTTCAGTCAATCGATCACGTGATCGCGTGATTCATTTTTATTGGTCAATCACGGGGTCGCCATGACGACAGGTCGGCATAAAATAACGCCCAAATTATTAATCTAAAAATTTTAAAATTTACTATTAAAATTGTATAAAATTCAAATGATCTTGAGAATCTTAACTAGATTTTAACAATTTTAATCTTATTAGAATCCTCTTATTAAGACAAACACTTAGTAGTTAATTTATTTAAAACAAACTAGTAGATTAAAAGTTATTGGCCAATTTTGTAAATCAGCCCATATGTTAAATTATTTTGTTGTAATCTTGTTTTTATCATTGTAAACTATAAAGATTTATGGTCTTTAAGAATTTGTTATAAGTATAATAATAGATATAACCAGTTTAATAGTATTAAGTTGTTACTAAATATAAGTTATTTAAAATATATTATTTTTAGTATGAAGTTGTTTTTTAAATTGTAAGTATTTAGAATTTGTTTGATAAATATATATAGATACTATAGTATGTAAAAATAGTAATAGGCTAAATAAGTATATATTAGATATAGTTAGTTAAAGGTATTAAAGGAGTTTGTATTATTTTAAATATAGCCATATTTTTGTTATATCTATTTATTATTAGTTTAAAATATTGAAGAATATTAATAATTAACTATAGATTATTTTGTACTATTAAAGTCTAATATGTGTACTATATATTTCTGAAAATAAACTACTCTGAAAATAAACTATCTTTCTAATTTTTTCCAAAATTTCAAAAAATTTGTTAGCAGTTGCTACATAATTTATAAAAATTTAAATTTTACCAAGTAAACCTCAAAAGTACTATTAGGGTTCCGCAATTTGATTTGATCTTCAAATATTTGAATCAAATATTTGATCAAATTCAAATTCAAATTTGACTATATTTGATTTGATCAAATTCAAATATGTCCAAATTTGATTTGATTTAACAAATATTTGATTTGATTTGAAAATTACTATTAAAAATTCAAATTCAAATCAAATTCAAATTCAAATATTTGAATTAATCAAATTCAAATCAGGGTCAATTTGATTTAATCAAATTCAAATTGATCCAATATTTGATTTGATTTGAATTTGAGGAACCCTAAGTACTATTAAATAAACTTATTTAGAATATCAAAATATATTTATAATAAAAATTTGTTATCATTTGGACTATCTTTTATTAGTATTTTTTTTTAATTTTTTAAAAAATTCAACAATTTAAAAATAAACTGTTTTATGTTTTTTGTATAATTTTTTGTTCAAAAAAGATAACTTATTTTTAAAAATTATACTGTAGTACAGTTAAATCTCCCTAAATGCATGCTTCTTAAATGCATGCTATATGAAAAACTTCTTTAAATATATGTTTCTGTATGGTTCCAAGTAATATAACAATTATAGATTTTAATCTCTTTAAATACATACCTCTCTAAATGCACATTTTTAAAATTTTTTACTATGGTTCCAAGGTGCATGTATTTAAAGAGGTTTGACTCTACTATTGTTTATAACTAATTTGAAAAAAAAGTTACAATAAAAATATTATAAGATATTCTATAGGTAGTATTGTATATTTTGACTATTCAAAGCTTTTTTTAATCTTGTTTATATCCAAAATATCCCTTGTTCAGGCTTAATAATTAATAAATTTATCTAAAAAATATATAATTATATATTTTTTTAGGTGCTAAATATATTTTAGTTAAGGAAATTACTAATTTGCACCACAGGTGATTATCATCTGTAGTTAATTTGCCAATTAAAATTCAGGATCAGGTGTAACATGTAGATCAATTTTGTGTAACCAAATCAAAAAATTTTTTAAAAAATTGCTAAAATTGCTTCTAATCTAAAATTTTGTCTATGAAACTACTTTTTTTTATGCAAAAAAAAAATTCCTTGCTGAATTTTACTATATACAAAGCCCTACTCTAATTTCTAACCTTTACTCTTACCCTAATATTAAAAAGATTTAATTTTTATTTAATAATTTGTTTATGTTTTTATGCATTGTAGATCATAGGTGATAATCACCTAAAGTGATTAGGGCGCTGACATTTATTACGTAATATCTATTTACTATGAGGGCTACCTCCCTCCCCCTATATAAGATCCAATATAATTGGCCAATTTATAATTTACTATATATCTTTGTGTAATATAAGATATTGTTATAATACAGGGCCAACCCCCACCCCCTAAAGTATTATGTAATAAATGTCAGCTCCCTTATTAGTTATTTTCTTTAGTTAAAATTAAAATAGGTTATCTTAATAAATTTTTAAATAAATTTACTTTATTTAATTGTTTAAAATTGTTCAAATTACTGTTCAAAGTTGTTCTGCAATAATACTACTATAAGTTTTTGATTCTATATATATTATAGTTAAGTATAATACTATTAAGAGTAGTTGTAGACAGTCTGGTGGC
The DNA here is from genome assembly GCA_003550325.1 of Gigaspora rosea. Classification (NCBI taxonomy): domain Eukaryota; kingdom Fungi; phylum Glomeromycota; class Glomeromycetes; order Diversisporales; family Gigasporaceae; genus Gigaspora; species Gigaspora rosea. The sequence continues at coordinate 22,132 of QKWP01001578.1, forward strand.
TATAATTAAGTATTAAAATAGAATTGAGTTGCATATAGCTTGTAAAATTACTATACAATATTGTGAATATAGTATTTAAATATTGAACATAACATTATATTATATAATATTTATATTAAAATTTCTTGAATATCTCAAATTTTTTTTTTTAAATTCAGCAATCATACCAGTACTTTATTAGGTTGATATAATTAATCCTACAGTTTTATACAATTAAGGCTCAAGCCTATCTAAATTTAAAATACTGACTAACCCAGCTTTTTGTGACTAATATCCAAATTACTTATGTTTGATCTGCTATAGTAAACTTTATCTCCATATTAAATATTCTGCATGAATACTTAATATATTGCTGATTGGCATTTATGTCCTAACTTATCATAATTCCCTATTTTTTTTCTAAACCTTCTTCTCCAAGCTTTTTGAGCAAAAGAATTCAAAATTCCAACTAGCTAAAAAAAAATAAAACATATTAAGAAAATAAAAGAGGAGATAAACAAAAGAGGTAGTACTACAAAACCTATACAAAACCAATATAATCAAAAGAAAAAATATAAAAACTAAAGAAAAAAGCAGAAAAAAAACAATCTATAATAAGTACACTATTATAGCTCGTGCCAGGCATAAACATAAACTATATAACAACTGCAACAATTGTATATCTCTATTGTAAAGCTTTGCTTTAACATTAATACAACCCTTTCGACTATGCGTTTTATTTTCAAATATCTCATTAACCATAGACATAAGATCCTTATCACGCCGTGTTGTCTAAAACAAACATGTGGTTGCATTCTACTAAGTTTGTCTGAAAATAAAAACTATAAACAATGCCAATCTTTTACCAGAAGTAAACTAAATCGCCCACTTTTTCGAAAAAATTTAGAAACAAAAAGAGAGTAGAGCAATAGTAAGAAAGAAGTAACTTGTATCAAACTTGAAGGAGGATATGTTCAAAAAACTCATTTTCTTGTTATTTCCTGTTGTTTTACCATAGGTTACTTCGTCAATGGAAAGAAACTCATATCCCCACCAAGATTTCTTGTACAAGGGCACCACCTTTGCCAGTTATCTTGTAAAAAAATGCTTTTGGCTTGCATTCCAAATATACAAAGGAGTCCCAAAGTAGCAAAGTTAACCTTTGTAAGAACTGTATTTCTGTGTTATTCTACTATACTTTAAGTACAAGCAACTCTCTAACAAAAAAAAATTTTTTTTTTTTTTGTAGAAAAATTTGGTTCAAGTGATTGTTAGAGAGTATTAATATCTCAAAATTTTATTAAAGTAACATCTCATTTAGAGATTGTACCTGTTGGGAAAACCTCTACCCGGTTACTATTAAATTATCCGGATATCCGGATAAATTACTATTTCACACAATTGCAAATCCTACCCGGGTACAATCACTAATCTCATTTTACTATAAATTTCAACTTTAATTTTAATTTTAACTCTAACTTTAATTATAACAAAACCACAAATAATTCTAAAGTAGATGGAAATAAAAAGTAAGTATTTTTTAAATTAAACTTTTTTTAAATTCTGGTTAAAATTAAATTTAATTTAATTTTAATTTTGACCAGAATTTAGATAAGCTTGGTCTCTAAAAATACCCACTTTTTATTCCAACTACCTTAGAATTATCCAGAGTTCTACTATAACCATAACACTACCATAACCTAGTTTACATAGCAAGGTGTTATATAACATGGGTGTTATGAATATAATATTTCTAGTAATTATTTATATATATTGTTTAAAATTATTATTTTATAGTAAATATTAATTTTTTTTATATTTATATATATATAGTGTGTTTTGACTCTATCTTTAATATCTTTGATAGGCCATCTGAATTCTTTTAAAAATCAAATCCAGATAAAAGTTTCATTCTATTATTATATAGAAAGCTAACTGTTTATTTGAAGTTCTTTAACCGATTTGATAGATCAATGATCATGTTTGAAATGGCATCAGGAAAGGTAGCCTAAGGATATCCAAATTTACAAATATATAGGATCGGAATGAGTGTCTTAGGGCACTCTCTTTAATAAATTTGATAAAGAAATATCCTTAACCAATAATATACATTATTCTATCATGAATAAGCACCTCTTTTTGAAAATTTTAAACTTAAATATCTTAACAACTCTAATCAAATTTAATAAAATTTTTTTTATTTAAATTTTATAGATTTATAAAATTTAAATAAAATAATATATTTGTAGCCATAAGTTACAAGTATATTTTTTGCAACTGGTGTCCATAATTAAGCCCAAGTGAATATAATTAGGGTTATGGTTTGGGTTAAAGTTACAAAATCCGAGAGGAGCATTTTTTGTTAATAACACGATAGGGGTTACCCTAGTAAATTGCTTTCCTTGGCAAATTAGTTAAAATAGTCAGTCAAGCCTTTTTTCTTTAGCATGATCTTCTTTAATCATTTTGAGTGATTAACAATTTTATAAGATGCGGTTACAGTAGCCATTGCTACAAATATATTAATCCTAATAAATAAAAAATTTTTTATTAAATTTGATTAGATAGTTGTCAAGATACTTGAATTTAAAATTTTAAAAAAGAGGGTGAATCATATTAAAAAAAATTTTAATGAAAACATATTATTCTGGTCGACAAACTTTTGTCACAAACCATTAACTCTTCAGTAGTACATGTTATTATTACCTGTGACAATGTGCATAGTATTAATAATATAATAATATTAGCAAATCTCGACAAGAGTGATACTACTCGTACTATCGATTTTTAACTAAAATGTTACAAGAATAGCTGAATTACTTTATTCTCTATCTCGACCACTAGGAAATCGCATCTGGAGGGATGCGTGAGAAGATTATATGTCGGTATATAGCACAAATAAATTGTCGGGATTTTATTATTCCAGAATTTTTAAAATGTCGGGATTTTTTTTTCCGGGATAACCTTTCAAAAGCTTTATTTTTTAAGCAATTGACTTTTCAGGATAATAACCTGTCGGTCTTATTAACGAGATTTAGACCTGGCATGATTTGTATATTGGAACTTTGGACCATCTAATATACTGTATTGGCATTTAAACACATTACTGCTCTTCAATGGTGTGTTAACTAAAATATCATTTTTCAAATATTTATACAAAATATCCTGAGAAAAGAGCATACTCGATTTTGCTTTATAAAAAATGTTTTAATACGTTCATTGTAATTGCATATGTTTAAAGCATAATAATAAATGTTTAATAAAATTATATAAGTACGTATCAGATATCTTAAAAACAACATGAATTCAGTTTTTCCCTGCTTACGTGCTTACGTACTTATGTATGTACCTACATCCCTTTGCACTTTATAATAAGCCTTCTAGAAATTTAAAAAAACCCCTCATTTTTATTAATGTTTTGCAACAAAGACCTTCTAAATATACCGGTCATTTAGTAAGCGCATATACAATTACTATAATTAATAAAATTTTCCTAATCGTTTAAGCATTTAACCGTGTTAATCGTTTAAATTCAGTCACATTTACTCACATTAAGATAATTTTGATCATGTCCAACATAATTAAACCCTTAATGTTAATAGATTCTCGATTGGAGTCGTGCATATTTCTGTATTTAACCAAGAAAATTCATCATTGTATAAATTTTATTAAATAATCACATGGATGATAGGAATTTTAAGACAATATGCAAGGTCGCCTATCAGTTTTAAAAAAAAAATCGAATTGTCTGGTAAGTTCCAAAAGAAAAAGCAAATCAAAAATCACTTTATTTTGAATAATTTTAATCCTCATTAAGATACAATAATTTAAATGATATTAAAGCAATAATTGGAAAGACATTTTGATTAAAAGTAAATGACTTACGGGCTTTTTTCTTTTTTGGTACCACTCAAAAAGCAACCAAAAACGTTGCAAAAATGAATTTTTTTCGGAAAAAAAAAATGTTGCTTATATTCGGGTCAATATATTTTTAATCGATATTAATAATTTTACAATGGTAAACTTTTACAATGGACCTATTAAGGCGGATTAGCAAATGAACGACAATTATCAATATATAACATATATTTGTATATTTGGAGTAACCTGTGTGTTGCACTGTTACCAGTGAGCTCAATTGCTAATTTTTTCATATCATATCAACATCATACCTCTCCCGAAATTCAACATTTATTTCCCATGCGTTTTTACCCATTTAAGAAAATCATAAAAAGGTTTTTAAATATGATATTAGTTTTTTTTTTGTTACCCGTTTTACAATAGGTAATTGATAACGTAAGAATTACATCATAGCTGCCAACTTACTATATAAGTATCAACCGCAGAATTGACTTCGATACGAAAAAGAACAAGGTATTCTTTTCATCATTAGCAACCTGTTTTTTTGAGCTGACGTAAAAAAAATTGAAGCTATTGTTTTTCTGGTACAGTATTTAAATAAGAGATTGACTGGATTAGAATATTTTCACTATTTCACTATATTTGAATCAAACACAACAATTTCCAATGATCGAACAATTCAAGAATTTCATTCGTCATGGCAAACAAGCCAGCAAAAATACACCGGCTCATGGTACTTTTGAACATGAAAATAAAATGGCTTTTAACTCTCAAAATTACACTGAAGAAAAAGTTGACAATGATACAGCAGTAGCACGAATAGTAGCCGAAGAACGTGAACAAAGAAGTAGAATGCCAATTTACCCAGGTCTGGAAAGATACCGTTTACTGGAAAAAATGGGAGAGTATGTTGAGAATCTATTTCCTTCATATATTACTCCAAAAAAAAAAATAAAATAAAAAAAAATAAAAATAAAAATAAAAACAAAAAAAAAAGTGACGGGTTACTTGATGTTATTTATTCATTTGTCAATACCTTACCATGCGTGTTGACAACTGCAATAGCATCTTGCTTTCCTAAGAAACGTTCGCTTTGGGGATTACATCCGTACTTTCTTTAACACGCTCCTTGTGTTACCTATTTTTATAGCGGTGCATTTAGTAACGTCTACAAGGCAATTAACGTAGTGACTGGTGAAAAAGTTGCAATTAAAGTTGTTAGAAAGCGTGAGCTAAATAACGCACAGGTAGGAAAATAAATTGCTATTAAAATGGCAAAGGAATCGCGTGCAGTACCTATACGACTTAACGTGCACTAGTCGAATGCTTGCATAAGATTTCCGTCATGAAAGATCTATCTTTAATAACAATTCAAAAATTTCGGCATCGTTTTCAGGAGAGGCATCTTCATCGTGATATGAAACCTCGTGCAACTGAGGTAGTTTTTCGTTCCGAAAGAAACCAAATACATTATATAATGTAAAGGAGATTACTTTGAAGATAAATGCAATGTCGCTGGTCCTCAAAAATGGTTTGAGGGTTGACGTTCGTGTTCTTTATTTAAATGTAACGCACACTACTACGTTAACTGTCAAGAGAATGGAACGTCAATATTAAGCCTTTTGGTCCATTGCCTTTGCCAATCAAAGCATCGGTTTTTTTAAATAAGAATACTCATTATTTAATATATATATATTTTTTTTATACTTTAGCGTTCTAACATTCTTAAAGAAGTCAGAATAATGCGTCAACTGAAACATAAATCAATCGTAGCCTTAAAATCATTTTCGGAATCAGATGATTACTATTATTTAGTTCTTGAATTGATGGAAGGTGGTGAATTATTCCATCAAATTGTGAGACTTACTTATTTTTCTGAGCAATTATCACGGCATGTCATTGTTCAAGTTGCTGAAGGAATAAGATATTTGCATGAAGAAGTGGGTGTTGTCCACAGGTAAAATCTTTATAAATTCCTTAATTATATGTTAATTTTAGTTTTTTTTTTATTTTTATTTTTTATTTTTTATTTTGATTTATATTTTTACTTATTATTATTATTATTGTTATTATTATTATTTTTTTTTTTTAATATAGAGATATAAAACCTGAAAATCTTCTTTTTGAACCAATTCCTTTCATTCCTTCAAAAGTACCAAAACCTAATCTATTTGATGAACCAAAAGAAGATGAGGGTGAATTCATTCCAGGTGTGGGTGGTGGCGGTATTGGAAAAATTAAAATTGCTGACTTTGGTCTATCAAAAATTGTGTGGAATGAACAAACAATGACTCCCTGTGGAACCGTTGGATATACTGCTCCTGAAATTGTTAAAGATGAACGATATAGCAAAAGTGTTGATATGTGGGCCCTTGGTTGTGTCTTATATACTATGTTATGTGGTTTCCCTCCTTTTTATGATGAAAGCATTCGTGACTTGACTGAGAAAGTCGCTAAAGGACAATATTCATTTTTAAGCCCATGGTGGGATAATATTTCCGACTCATGTAAGTTATAATCCTTTTGTAAAAAAAACTCTTGTTTATTTATGATTATTTAAATTCTGTTAATCTAAGTTAATCTCATTATAATTATTAGCTAAAGATTTGATCACTCATCTTCTTACTGTTGATCCTGAAAAACGATATACGATAAATCAATTCTTTGAGCATCCATGGATTAAGGAACAGGTAAATATTTATTATTATTATTATTATTTATTATTATTATTATTATTATTATTATTATTATTATTATTATTATTATTATTATTATTATTATTATTTATTATTATTATTATTATTATTATTATTATTATTATTATTATTATTATTATTATTATTATTATTATTATTATTATTATTATTATTTATTATTATTATTATTATTATTATTATTATTATTTATTATTATTATTATTATTATTATTATTATTATTATTTAGTACTTCTATTATTAATAATTTCATGTTTTCTAAAATTTGTCACATTTCACTTTTTTTTACATAATTTTTTTTTATAGCAAATTTATCCAAAAAGTGCTATACCATCAGCTTTACTTAATGATGTATTGAATACACCTGGTGATACTCCTCGTCGTAAAGACGTAATTTCACCAGGTATTTCCCTCAAAGAGGCGTTTGATGTCAGTTGCGCTGTTCATCGTATGGAAGAAGAGGGCGTCAAAAGAAGGAAGATCAAGATCGGTGGTGGAGGGCAGAAAGCTGGTGCTTTGAATCCATTCAAAAAGTTAAACATTACTTTAAATGAAGACGATGTTTCTGATGATGATGATTCAACACCGGAGCATTTTATTAATAATAACGCTTCTGCAAATCATATGACGGCAAACGATCCTATAAAAATGAAAACAGGCACAAGAAAGGTTGCTGGTATACCATCTTCTTCTACTAAACATTCTAAAGAGGGTTCAAAGAGATTTAATTTTGAACTAAATATGGATAAAGCAACTTTATTGGGAAGAAGACGTAAAGTTATAGCTGAACCTGTGGGTGTTTAATTACGCCTATAGTAAAAATGATCCGTGGTTATTTAACCTGAGTTATTTCGATCCGATTACTCTTAAGTTGGTATTCATATTTGTAGTTTATTAATGTTCATTATTCATTTTTTAACAAGTGAATTTTTTTTCAAATTTATAAAACACTTTTCTAAACATGTGTATATATACTTGTTTTAGCTTATTCATTAACATTATTTATTGTTTTTTCTTTACACTTGTATTTTTACGATTGTTTATTTTTCTTTTAAATTACAATGAACATTTTTCTACACGATTTCGGGAGCAAGTTTATGCTCACAGTTAAAGGTAATTTGATTAATCAAATGAAGTAAAAAAATTGTTATAATTCTTACAAAGAACAAAATTACTGTTCGATCAATAAATATTTGTCACAGCTTGAAATTTAATAAGCGATATCAAAATTAATGTATTTTACCGCATAATTTTTTTTTTTTTTTTTGAGCCAATTTATAGTTTTTTTTTGAAACTAAAAACTTTATTAAGATATCTTAACCAGTTATTTGAAATAATTTGTTAACCGACTAGAATCGAATAAATTTCGGTTAACCGGTTGAGTAAATTCTTAATCGGTTGACCCGGTATAACCGGTTGAGAATCGATATAAAGATCAAGAAAATAAAGGTGGATATTAACTGGTTGTAATTTGTTGATATCAAATACAGTATTTTTGGGTTTGATTAACTAATTAAAAAATTTTTCTTGGTTCAAATTATATACTAATTTTAACTTTTAAATAAATTTGTTTTATTTAAAAATCTGATTTTATATATTTAAATATTTATTGTTAAATCAAAATTATTTACAAAAGCAATAATATCAAACTCTATATTGCCATGATCTTTAAAACTTTTTAGAATCCAATGCTTGTATTATCAACGATCAGTGAACCACCCTTAATAGAATTTTATTATTCCGGTTTTTTAACATAAAAAGCTCTTTGGTTTTTTATATACCCAAGATTTATTATACAGTACTTATATTTTCATGATCAATATGTTTTTCTTTTTCATTATTATTTTCATGATTAATAATTATATCCTCTTTTGGTGAGTACTTTTACATAACTTGCAAATTTGTGATTAATTTATTTATTTATTTATTTATTTATTTTATTATTTTATTATTTTTTTAACTAATTTTATTACTAAATCAATTAATATATATTAATTATACTTTATTATTTTCAATACTTATAATATTAATTAATTTATGCTAGAGGTAGAGTTGTTATAACTTACTTGACAACATACTTTATATGGTAAATTATAAATTATTTGTAACTTATCTGGGCCAATATGTAAGTTACAATATAGGTATTAAAGTTGGCCAATAATATTAATTCTTAAAAAAAGCTTGTAGAGAAGGTTTTTCTAATTCTAATAATAGTAAAATCATTAAAATTGATTAAAAACTTAGTAAAATATAAAGTTTTAAAGATTGGGTATAATAAATTTATATAAATTGACCAATCAGAATTAGCATTTTGTGCAGCCCAGAAAAATTTTAGATTAACTCAGAAAACTTTGTAATATACTGATATATACAAGTATATTTTTTAAATTATAATAATAGTTCAAATAATAAATAAATAAATCGTTTTATTTATATTTTATAAAATTTTAATAAAAATTAGTTGTAATATAAAAAATTTTTTTAAAAAAAGCAAGGTCTTACATCAGTTTCTTTATTAATTTTGGTATATAATTACATTTTACAATGTATTTATATACTAAATTTTTAAAAACTACAATTTAGACTAATTTATCTATAACCCAAACTTTGTTAAAAAGGATCAAAGTTCTTATTTAGTTTATGATATTATTAATATAGTTTGGAGATATATTGTATTTATAAATAAAGTATACTATTTTGTAAGTTTAAAGTTGGTATTTTACTATAACTCCTTTATATTTTTCACATAAAGCAAAAATTCTACTATCTAATCTAGAATTAGCACTACTTAAATTCTCTTTAATTTATTTAAAATGAACTTCTTTAAGTTTCATATTATATAATTTATTATAAGAGATACAGTTATAATTCTCTGAGGATGTGATTTTGTATATTTGTTCTGATCGATTTAAAGTATTATCTTTTTAATTTGATATATCATTTCTATTATTTTTTAAAAATCAATAAAGTTTTTTTCAAACATAATAAAAATTGTTCAATAAATAATTTTTCTCAACTATATTTATTAATATAAATTAATATATTTGTAACCATAGGTAACAATAGCCAGGGGCTATAACTAAGCCAAGATGTAATATAGTTAGAGCTAGAGTTAGTATAATATTAAGTTAGGGTTTATCAGGAAATTTTATGTATAGATATTAATCGATATATAACAGTTAATCGTTTTATATTGATTAAAAAATAACGATATATATCGATTAACCGGTTAAAAATTGATATATATCTAAATCGATATATATCATTTTCTATATTAAATCGTTATATATCTACAAATCGATTATAATCAGAATTATTTAAAACAATATATAACGATTAACAGATCTTTAACGATTACACAGTATTTTGACCACAATGATATATAATGATTAACAGATCTTTAATGATTACATAGTGTTTTGACCACATTACAAAAATTTTATCCCAGATTACCAGGAAAAAAAAAAAAAAAGTAAAATTTCAAAAAAAAGTATGTTAAAAAAA
>QKWP01001578.1:38631-51639 GCA_003550325.1 Gigaspora rosea
TGATTCAATGATTTGAATTTGAATTTTTAATAGTAATTTTCAAATCAAATCAAATATTTGTCAAATCAAATCAAATTTGGCCATATTTAAATTTGATCAAATCAAATATAGTCAAATTTGAATTTGAATTTGATCAAATATTTGATTCAAATATTTGAAGATCAAATCAAATTGCGGAACCCTATCTAAATGCGATCTGCCATACTACTTCGACACCAAATTGGTATTTAAGTAAATAGCTCATTTAGCTATTTAAAGCCAAAATAAAAAGGTCTTCACCTTTTTACAACAAGCAAGAAATTACTTCACCATTTTCTTTCTTCCTTTAAGGCTTCAAGAAGGCTTGCCAATATTACTAATTTTCCTTTGATCTTCCTTACCTAGCCTCTAGGACAAGGAGTATTAAATCCAGATCTATACGAACAACAAACATTTTAGAAAACAAAAAGAAATATAAAAGGGGGTACTGTTACAAAACCTACACGAAATTCAAAATAAACAAATATAAAACGAGAATAGACAAAAAGACAAAAGAAAAGAAAAATAAATGTTTGCAAGAACTAGTTTAAAAATTATATAACTGTATAAAGCATTTAGCTTTACCAAAGTACTATATTTACATATAGTGAAGAAACAATAGAAAGATAACTAAAACTACGCCGGTGTTAGGATGCGTCAGAAGAAATTTTAGTTTGGTTTGGTTTTATATGTCCACGTGTCATTCATTGTTTGTTTTAGACAAGTTCAAAATGCCCTTGTAACTTGATCCAATTTGGTAGACGTTACCCCAATTCGGAAAGAGTAAACACTGCTAATCTTTTGGAGAGGTAAGCTAGATTTTCCACTTTATGTGAAATTTCGAAAATTTTCAAGAAGTAACAAGAAAAAGCCTGGGAAAGTATCAAATATAAAGGAGTTGGTAGGAGTTACACTGAATATAATAACACATTTCAAAACTAAACTCTAGGTCGGTGTCCACTACTTTTTTGCTCAATAGTGCCAAAGTCATAACTGGAAGTACTTCTCTATTAAGTTCATCAAAAAATGTCCCAGGTCCTTATTTTTTGTGGTGTTTCAGTTCCCCAATAAAGAGCTTCTTGTTCCAGTGTGCTTTTAGTAGAGCCAATTTCCTATTTTATGTGTCAAATATACAGTTTTCATAGGTTAGTCGTCTTGAAAATTTTGGTACGAGGAATCGTCAGAAAGAGTTCCAAATACCTTTGTTTAGTATTTGAATATTTATTTGTTTAATTTTTTATTATTTAAATATTTGTTTAAAAATTTTGAATAAATATTCAAATATTTACTGAATATTTATTGAATAATAAATATATTTCAACTTTAAAAAATTATATAACTATCTTATTTAAATTAGCCAATAAAATTGCAAATAAGTTATTAAAAAATAAAATAAAATTATAAAATTATATATTTAGTAACGATCTTAGGGTCGATAGCATAGCAGTTATGCTCTAATAGCAGTTTAAAAATTGCTACAAAATTTTTTGATTACTATAGTAGTTAGTAAGACAAATTTCTTCTAAGTAGCGTAAAAGCAAGCTAAGGGAAATTAGGTTATATCAGTGGAAATAAAAATAATAACTGCAATTGTTATTAATTACTAAGAAAATAATACCAGCAAACTATCAAAAAAATATATATATATATATATTTAGTAAAACTTTAAATATTTAAACATTCATTCAATGAAAATTATATTTGAATATTTGAATATTTAATAAATATTTGAATATATAATATTATTCATTAAGTCAAACCTCTATTGTATATAGTTTTATCGTAATATTTAAAGATGCATTCTAACTTTAATGAGTAGGTGGGATTTAAACTTAATAGTTGGAAGGTTTAAATAGTTTGGGCAGGTTTAATCTAGTGAATAGATTGGTTTAGAAGAGGTAGATAAGCTTTAAGTTAGTTGATAGTTTGGGTGGTCTTTAAACTATAAAATAGGTACTATTAAAATAACAGGTAGGTAAATTTTATAGTAGAAATTAAATACTTTTAGATTAATAAGTTTAAATTATATGCTTGAAAAATAATAGGCTAACTTCCCGAAGTCAATTTTTCTAAAATACAATTTTACTGAAGTCATAATTAAATCACTAAATTAGTATGGTGCAGGACACCTAAAGGCGAAAGTCACGTGACTTGTCCCATTTTCAAAAAATTTATAATCAAATTTGATGTTTTTTTGAAATCCTGCATTTTGATTGGTTAAAAATTAATTTTTAAAATTAACCAATAGAAGTGAGCCAAAATACATGACTTGTCCATTTTGAGATAATTTTTTCCGTATCATATAAAATTGCACACTTTTAAACATATATATATTAAAAATATATAATAAGTTTTAAAAAATTAGAGCTGCTAAGTTGTAGTAAATTAGTTAAACTACAAAATAGCAGCCCATTTTTTTTTGATATTATTTTTATATTAAATGCTATTTGCTTTTAAAGTTTGGGAAGCCTTTAGGTGTCTCGCACTATATAAGCTCGAAATATAAAGCAAAAAAAGCTAAAATTGTCTTGTTAAGATAAAAGGTATAGGTTTGTAGACTTAGGAAAAGTAATAAACAATGATTTTACATAAGAATTGTATGATATTGTATGATATAGTTAATTAAATCACATCATATTTATTTAATAATTGTAGATTATTAAAAGTATTTATAAATACAGTAGTTAGTAGCATGCTATTTATTACATAATATTTTTTACTTAGTAACCATTTCTACCTATGTATGGTGTGATCATTTTATCTAATTCTGATTGATTAATATATATGGACGTAATCACTACCTCTAACCATGTATCCATGGTAAAAATTATATAATAAATGGCATGCCCCTTATCTAAGCAATTAATTTACATAGGCTAATCATATGAAAGTTCAAGTTTTAAACTTTTAAAACATGGTTTAGGTTAGTGAGAGTTATAAAGAGTACTTATAAAGGATTGATTATATAAATAAATAATATAATAAAAAATTCCTAGTTGATAAGGGCTGTGACAAATATTACGTAATATCATAGGGGGGAGGGGGTAAGCCAAAGTCTTACATTATACATATATAATATATATAATTATATATAATATATAGTAATATATTACTAATATATTATAATTTTTAGCACTAATTAAACTTATTTAAAATATAATTATATACTAAAATAATGTATTTTTGAGTGCTAAGAAAGTTTATTTAGTAGCCAAAGGTATATTTCATTAGTAAAATTTTGCATAATGCCAAATTTTTATATTTTTATTAATTGATAATCTACTTGTCAACTGGAGAGTGGCGAAATGTGGCGCTCTTCCATCTAAAATTATTTTTTTACTAAGATAACGTTACATGTCCACTAATTGAAAGTTGTAGAGCTCGTTGAGACGCACCTAATGGTGGTTAGATCATCCAAATCGGCTCAGTGGATGGCAAGATATCATTAAAAACTATTGGCCGACTATATAAAATTCTATGACGCAGATTACATATAAAAATCAATAGGCGAAATGTGGTGTTCTTTTATTTAAAACTTTTTTTCTTACTAAGTTAACGATACATGTCCACTAATTGAAAGTTGTAGAGCTCGTCAAGATGATCCAATGGTAGTTAGATCATCCAAATCGGCCTAGTAGATGGTGAAATATCGTCGAAAAACAATTGGCTGACTATATAAAATCTCTATATAAACAATGTTTGTTTACATAGAGATTTTATATAGTTAGTTAATCATTTTTTGACGATATCTCGGCATCCACTGGGCCAATTTGGATGATCTAACCACCATTAGATGCATCTCGACGAGCTTTACAACTTTTAATTAGTGGACATGTATCATTAACTTAGTAAGAAAAAAAGTTTTAGATGGAAGCACGCAACATTTCGCCTATAGTGATTTTTATATGTAATCTGTCATGGGATTTTATATAGTCAGCCAATCATTATTTGATGATATCTCGCTATCCATTGGGCCGATTTGGATGATCTAACTACCATTAGATGTGTCTCGACGAGCTCTACAACTTTCAATTAGTGGACATGTATCGTTAACTTAGTAAGAAAAAAAATTTTATATAGAAGAACGCCATATTTCGCTACTCTCCAAAAATTTTTTAAAATTGACCAATCAGAATCGTCTTACGTGGGGGGAGGGGGGTACCCTCATAGTAAATGGATATTACGTAATATCTGTCACGGCCCTAACAGTATTCAATAAAAATAGATTTATATTAATCTAAAGTCTTATATAAATATATAGATAAAAGTTGTAGTATTGATCTAATTTGTTGGATCAGAAACTTGGTTATTTGGAAATTTTCAGAATTTTAGATATTCAAAATTATATCATAAATAAGCACTCCTTATTATAATCAAAGGGTGCTTATTTATCATAGATATAGTAAATCAGAATAGGTTTTTAATATAATAATTTATAAATATATAAAAACTTTAAAGTATAATCAGATCAAACAAATTTTAAATATAGTATGCCAAATTTTAAAGAAAGCCTAAATTGCTTATTATTATTGATTTAAAAATGCTTAAACTTTTTTAGATATCTGATTTAAATTAGTTATATCTAATTGGTCATATCCAGTGTTTAAAATTTAATGTTCTTAGTGTTCTCAGAAAACATTTAACAATTTTTATGAATATGAATTATTGAAAATGTTCTCTATTTAAGAACATTTAATAAAATTTTTTAATATTAAAAAATTTTTGATTTTTAATACTAAGAATATTAAAAAATTTTTGAGAACATTAAAATTTTAATAAAAATTGTTTGTTTTTAAAACATAAAATCAAATTTGAATTTTAAATACTGGTCATATCTATATAACTATAGCAGGACCCAGACAATTCTATAGTAGGTGGTAGGGTAAAAAGTGGGTAGATTTTGGTCCAAATACACTTTAATTCGGGTCAAAATTAAAATTAATTTTTAATTTTGACCAGAATTTAGATGAGTTTGGCCCAAAAAATCTACCCACTTTTTACCCCCCACCTCTATTAGAATTGTCCGGGGTTCTACTATAGCATATTGATTTTTATTAGCTTATCCTTTATAATTATATAAAGATTTACTATATATTTCTAAAAATAAGCTACTATCTAAAAAAAGCTACCTCTAATTTTTTTAAAAAATCTTAAAAAATTTGTTAGTGGTTGCTATATAATTAATAGTGTTTAGATTAAAGAGAGGTCAAATTATAGAGAGGCAACTGTATTAAAAAGTGAATAGTTTTTGATATCCAGTACTATATAAAGCCCTGTTCTAACATCAATAAATTTTTTTAGTGCATTTCTATATAGATTTGCCAAAAAAATTAAATAATATATGTAAATCAAATAAAAATCTAACAAAATTTTAAAATAATAGATATAAATGCAGAAATCAAATACAATTCTATACAAAACTTCAAATTTCTACAAAAATCTGTAAAAATCTGCAAAAATACAGATTTTTACTAATTCACTTATCTTTAATTTTTGTTTTAATAAAATTTGGTTATTTTTATTTTTACATTATAGATTACAGGTGATTATTATCTAAAGTTGCGGGCGAAATTGTTTTTTGTTTCCGAAATAATTCGGATTTAATAAGGTGATCCGAAATAAAATTCCAAATTCCGAAATCAAGACGAAAATCTGATACAAATCTGATAAAATCCAATACTTCCGATATTTCTGATATTATCTGAAATTCAAATCTATAATAATGAGTGGCGCGAAGTGTTGCCTATCCTATTCAACAGTCTATTTATGTCAATTTGAAAAGCATATTCAAATACTTTTGAATTCCTGATCCTGTCAAAGTCGATAACCTGCCGGATCTAATAAAAACTTAATCAACCTGTTTCCGCTATTTGAATATAATAATTTATAAGTTTTCAAATCTGATTACCCTCAAAATCTTTTCACCATGCATATCGGTTTTGGCAAGTTTAACAGTATGTATCTTTTAATGAAACATTCAATTCTTTAATGGATTCATCGTAATCCTAATTATTTATACATATTCTAAGTGCACAGTTAAATTAACAGCTTTTATACATACATAAGTAGTAATGTGAAATATTTACGAATTTGAATACATTAAATCTCAAAAACTGATATGCATAGTGAACAGATTTTGTTGGTATTGAGAGCTATCAGATTTGAAACATTATAAGCTATTAGATTCATATAGCGAAAGCAAGCATGGCGGATTGACTTTTTAATAGATTGACAGATTATCGGCTTTGGCAGGATCGGTTTACCGTATGAATCTAATCGTTTATAATGTTATCAAATCTGATTAAATCTCAATACTGATATCAGTTTAACGTAGTTGAAACCGGGTAACGAAGATGCGAATGTCGAATCAAACATATCAATTACAGAATTATGACCAGTAAAATTTCACACGATTGGATCACGTTTTTGAACATGACCAATCATAGCCTCGAACAATTTCGGGCTCTTCGGATTGAGTCTATAATATGGGCAATTACGGATTTTGTAGGAAATTTCGGAAATTTGCATGTTGGGCGAAACTAGTATCGCCCAAATTTCGGATTCGGATTTGGCGAAATATTTGGGTTTCGTCCGCAACATTATTATTACCTGTAGTATAAATTAATTATTTTTTAAAAAAATCATCTTTTTGTTATTTAGTCTAAGCTACAATTTAGTTAGAATAACTTTTTATTTATCTTATATAATAAAAATAAAACTTATTTTGTTTTAAAATTTTATAGGTATTTAATACAGTATACCGTATAAACGGGATGTCCAATCGTTATTTAAGGTACAAATTCTAGGAAATGGTTTTACAGAAAGGAAAAGTAAAGAGAACGCTCCGATAAGAGAGATTCAAGCAATAAGGAGTAGAAAAAAGATTTTAGTAGAATGTAAGAGCTGGGAAAAATGTTGTATAGATAGGATTGTTAGAGATATAGAAATGAGATATTGGTTAGAAGGAATTTTGGAACGGAATTTTAACCTAAACAATATAGTATATTATACTGATGGCTTACTCGGAACAGAGAAGATGGGAAATTTGATAAGAATGGATTGCAGAATTGTTCAGGTAAACGAGGAGGGTCAATGTATTAGACAGATGGCTTTTTCAACTGAAAAGTGGTTCTCTTCAACACAGGCTGAACTTGTTGCAATTTTAGTTGCTCTGTTAATAACACCAAATGAAAAAAGCATAGAAATTAGTACAAACAGCAAGGTAGCGATATTAGCAACCCAAAGGGGGTATGTAATCTATACATTTTGATGCTTTTAAAAAACTATTAGATTTTTTTGCTATCTGATACTATCTATATATTATAAAATTTTTTGGCTTGAACCAGCCCGCATTTATAAAATTTAGTTGTTAGACCCAGACTAGGCCACGTGATCCAACGCATGCAACTAATCAAATGCTAACTCTCGGTTAAGTGAACTTTCAGTAAAATGACTGTCGGTGAAGTGAGCGTTAATGAATAAAGGGTCAATCAAAAAAGTCAAAATATAATTAACATTTTTTGATATCATATAAAGCTAGATATATGACGTCTATGCTAAATTTCCCTTCAGAGATACCTATTCAAGACAGCAATACCTGGTTTTGAATGACGTTATCTGTTAATACGTATGTACTGTACATATGTTGTGTAGATTCATTGGTAATATTACATAGATTTGAAATATTTGTTGAATGGTTTAACGTTCTTATTTGTTGGCAATATATGGGTTAGGTGCTGGAAAAAGGGACAAATTGACAATTTTTTCAAAAGTAAATTTTTTTATATAAATCAATTTAGAATGATATTAGGATTAAAACACATAAGTTGTTGTATTAATAAAATTTTGCAGTGTAGCCCTTTAAAGTTGCATTTTTTTATAAGTTATTATAAGATTTACAATACAAAAATTGATTTTCTGAAGATCTTTTGTCATATGGGCGGATTTGATTCATATGATGATGGGTTGTTATATTGTACATTAGTAATGTACCCATCATCATATGAATCAAATCCGCCCATATGTTTTATCAATTTGGTCCTTTTTCGCAGCACCTAGCCCATATAATTAAAGGATTACTAATTGTAGCAGCTGAAATTGAGATCGGCTGAACCTGAGAATTAAGCCTATTTTCATAAGCTTTGTTTTTAAAAAAATAATAAAAGAGTATGTTTAATAAAAGATCCAAAATCTCGAGTTCAGCTTCGGCTGCCACACTTAGAGTGTTCTCAATCACTGCTCTCAATGAATTCGATAAAGAATCTGATTGGTCATTTTATTCCGACGGGCCAATCAAATTCTTTGTTTAGTCCATTGAGGGCGTTAACGCCTTAATTATTACGTTACACAGATCTTGTAATTTTATTGGCCAAAACATTATTGTGTAATCCAATCAGAGGCGGCATTCACATACATCCAATCAGAATTTTGGGGAGAAATTAGGGCTAAAGGTCCACCTGATAAGTTGATATGGTTTAAGATCCGACAGTAACTAAAGTTAGTTATAAGATTTTAAGTATATACCTATTGTTTAAAAATTTAATAACGGAAAAGAAACGAAAAAAAAAATTGATCTAAATTATCTACAATTTAGCCAACTATAGTTAACATTACACTGTTATGCATACTAACATGCATTATGAATCTGACATGTTTCTTTTTGTAATTCTAAATTATTATATCCTTTTTAGGAAATGTAGGATAATTGTTTGTACGTACGTAACAGTAAAATTTTTATAATAACCAGTCATTACGATTGAGTTCATTCTTCACCCAATTCTTTGACATTTACTTGGAATTTAAATATTTTTTTTCTCTTCTTTCTTTCTCATCTGGTCAAGAATGGGGGTTTAGCGTTTTTAATCTTAGATAATTTCTATAATATTTATTTATTATAAATAAACGAAAATGACAAAAATTGTCTACGAATCGAAAAATATTTTTCAAAAATATTCCAAAACAGAACCTTTTATATTAGTATGCCTGAGAGGAACATGTTTAATAATCAGTATAATAATACTTATAATGTATTTTGCTTTTTTGGCATATTTTATCGCCACCGATAAACCTCATTTGATGACGGTTTTGGTGCCTAAGCCTTATATTCCTGTTCCAGGTAAACTTCTTTAATTTTTCGTTATATGTTTTAAAAGAATTGTTTTTAATCGGTACTTTTTTTTTTTTGTTTTAAAAAGATATGACCTTTAGTTCTGCTTTTAATTTCTCAATGAAATGTCAATTTATGTATCTTGGTAAATACAAACTTAATAACTTAGCATACATCCGTAAATGTAATTATAAATGATCTTATCGACATAATCAACACTATATCTATATCTATTTTATTCAAAGATCGATTAAGCACAGACGAAGATACGAATTTATGTGCAAAATACATAAACGCAACACAATGCTCTACAGAAACAGATGAAAATCGATTTGATGGCCGTTGTACCGGCCAATTCGACACTCGAAATTGGCTATCAGCTCCTCAAAATATGTTAAATTATACGATCGTACCAAGTCAAAATAAATTTTATGCAATTAATTTCACATTTTACAAAACACCGATCGATACGGGGTATAATGTTAGCTCTGATACTGGAATGAAAGTCAGGGTTTTTGAATCCAGTAGGTTAATTTGGAGAAATGTTAATTACTTATTTCAAGAAAGCTTTTTCAACTTTAATTTTCTTTATTAAATTTAGCGTTTAATCCAATGAGAATTAATGATCACTTAAAGGGTCTTATAAAATGGATTGACGAATTCTATGCCGAAAGATTGAATAATTTAAACCTCCACGTTCTGTCTTATCAACAGGTAACTAAAAAAAAAAAAATTCAAAAAAAAAAAATTCAAAAAAAGCTAATTTCATTTCTTATTCAATTCAAAAAAAAAGCTTAATCAGATGTATATCTCCAGGAAACAAAAATACTACCAAATACCGAGTTTTCTGAATGTCATTGGAATTCCACCAGTTTACTTTAAGGCACCTTTTATTGATTCTACCTTTGGTTGGTGTTTTCCATTTTCTTACCTCTATTTCACTTACACAAACAATTATTTATTTCTTTATTAAATATAATAGAATCGGTAAAAATCCCATCTATTACAATTAATAATGTTTCATCAACAGATTTACTGCTCGGTGATATCTATGGATTTTTACTCATTGCGAATAATAACTGGATGGAAGAGATTCAGACTGAGAGCAGGTAAAATTTTATTCATAATTATTAGGATGATTACCGGTAGTTATCATGAAAAAATCGACTAACATTTTATTATTATTTTTTTTATAATTATAACAGATCTATTAGTGTAAGTTTTGAAACTTAATCCTATTGTATATTAGAGTAAATATAAGAATAAATATATTGATGGTAATCATCATTTAAATATTTAGATTTTGAATGCTCTTGCATTATTTGCCGCATTTTATGGATTGTTAATGGGAATATACGTCTGTCTCTTTGGTAAAATATACAAATTCACCTTACATATTTAATTAGTTCAATTATAATTAAAACCAAACTTAATAATTATAATCTCATAAAAAAAGGTTTCATTGCGGTGACTCCCTGGGGAATCTGTCAACGAACTTGTTGCCGTCGTCGTTCCAAAGAAAAATTATATCGTCGCTTTGCTCCATATGGTATCCCATTAATTTCTCAAAGCAGAGTTCACAAAACAATTCCAGAACGAATAGATGCTGTGGAAAATTTCATCAAATTATTCCTTTTAAATGTGGATGATTATGCCGACCCTGAACCAGAAACCACCGTCCCCGAAACTAAACCACCTAGTAGTAAATTAAGTTATATCGGTGGTGGTAGTATTGGTGACGAAGAGAAAGTTCCACGAAGAAGAGTAAATAATCCCGTTTCATTTGCTGATTCTATGTCATCAGCTAATACTTTAGTTGGCGCGCCGCCTGATGGTGAACAAACAATCAGTAATATAAAACCATCTGAGAGTATAATGTTATCACCAAATAATCCTCCTTTACATTCCATTGAAGAAGAAATTTCATCAGAACCATCACAAACAACAATAACTCGAGAGAGAAAAATAAGTGATAGTGATATTTCTTCAATTACAACAATTGGCGCGTCGCCTGATAATTATCAAACAATCACTAATGTAAAACCATCTGGGAGTATGACGTTATCACCAAATAATACACCCAATAAAACATCCTTACATCCTATTAATGAAGAAATTACATCAGAACCACCACAAGTAACAATAAATCGAAAACTAAGTGATAGTAATATTTCTTCAAGTCATAGCATAACGAGTATTATTTATGTGGATCAAAATAATAACGAATTAGATCGCATTGAATCTGATAGGCATAGTAACATGAGCACTGAACGAAGAACTATTCACATTGAGAATATTGACGATGACGTCGATCCAAATTCAATTCCTAGAAGTGGTGGGTTAATTGTTCCTAATGAAAGGCAGCGAAGATCAAGCACTGTATCAACAAAAACTTATATTGAGAATATTGACAACTATATAGATGACGTCGATCAAAATGCATTTCCTGGAAGTGGCGGGTTACTTATTCCTGGCGGAAGACAACGAAGATCAAGCAGTGTTTCAACAACAACAGTTGTAAGTCATGTAAGCCGCGTAAGTCGTGTTATAGTTCATGACGGAGATAGTGTAGTTGAGCATGTAGGGGAATTGGGCGATGTTTCTGAAATCGTTGAAGAAGTCGAAGAAGTCGTTGAAGAAGTCGAAGAAATCATTGAAACCGTTGAAACTGAAATCAAAACTGAAATTGAAGAGCAAGTGGAATAGGAGCAGAAAGTTAATTTTTGCTTAGTTATAATATTATATTAATGCCAGATCTGAATTGTCATTCTTTCTCAATTTGTGATGTATTATTTAGTTCAATGTATTTTTCTCAACCTTATTCAGATTATGCATTGGGAATATAGTTACAGTAACAAAAAAAAGAAAATTGATTATTCACAATGTATAAACTTCATTTTCATGAATGTACTCTTTAGAGTATTTATATTTTGGTTTAATAAATTTTGATCTAGGTCTGTTCAATCCGGGACCTTAAAGACCTTTTTAGACCAAAAAAAAAAAAAATTAGTTCGATTAAATTTATTGTCTATTAATATCTCTGACTCTGTACATGAGAATATGACTAAATTTCTTTAAGGATATCAATCATGTATCAGGACATTTAAATTAAATGTCTGATTGATATACTGATTTTAAATCATGCGATAACTATATATTGCATTCTATACAATAACTTGAATCTTTTGTGTAGATAATATGGATATTAAAGGAAACCAAACTTATATACTTATCAGTTATATATCAGTTAAAATTTATAACTATACATTAAAAAAAAAAAATACAGAATATAAAATTATAATATACAGTCAGACATCTCTAAATGCAGTTATAGATGTGTGCCTAAATTATTTTTTAGGCAGCCTAAACTGTCGGTTGCCTAAAATATTTTCTGATGCCGAAAATATTTTTTGACGTCATTATTATACATGTGTGCCTAAAATATTTAGGGCTTGTCGAAAATAAAATTGTTGAAAATATTTATAGGCGGCTACTATACATACCCCTATTCATACCCCCTATCAAAATTAAAAAATTTTAAAACTTTGTGCGAAGATATTTTGAAACCCATTTGACTAAATTCAATGAACTTTTTTTTTATTTGAATTATATGAATATGTAGAATTAAAATAAAAAAAGTTCATTGAATTTAGTCAGATGGTTGTCAAGATACCTTCGCTTAAAGTTAGAGAAAAATCAAAGCGTCTATCAAAATAAAAGCTGCGCCAAAGTTTTTTAAAACTTTGAGCGAAGATATCTTGACAAGCATCTGACCAAATTCGATGAACTTTTTTTATTTGAATTATATCAATTCATAGAATTCAAATAAAAAAAAGTTCATCGAATTTGGTCAGATGGTTGTCAAGATATCTTCGTTCAAAGTT
>QKWP01001578.1:52211-76483 GCA_003550325.1 Gigaspora rosea
CTATCAAAATAAAAGCTGCGCCAAAGTTTTTTAAAACTTTGAACGAAGATATCTTGACAGCCATCTGACCAAATTCGATGAATTTTTTTTATTTGAATTCAATAAATTCATAGAATTCAAATAAAAAAAAGTTCATCGAATTTGGTCAGATGGTTATCAAGATATCTTCGCTCAAAGTTTTAAAAAACTTTGGCGCAGCTTTTATTTTGATAGACGTTTTGATTTTTCTCTAATTTTGAGAGAGAAGGTATCTTGACAACCATCTGACTAAATTCAATGAACTTTTTTTTATTTTAATTCTACATATTCATATAATTCAAATAAAAAAAAAGTTCATTGAATTTAGTCAAATGGTTGTCAAAATATCTTCGCTCAAAGTTTTAAAAATTTTTTAATTTTGATAGGGGGTATGAATAGCAAATTTGGGGGGTATGTATAGTAGCCGCCTATTTATAATGCCAAATTTTCCAATTATGAAATTTCTGATGATATTTTTATGATGATGTAATACCGTGAAGATATCAAAAATTTTTACACGGTATGACATTATCATTAAAAATTTTAATCAGAAACGGGCATAGGAACCGTGAAATATATCAGATATTACACGTGCGCCGTGAACATCATGTGTTACCACGGCTTCGCCGTGACATTCACAACAGCCCGTGTAATATCTATTACATATAAAACATTTTAAAACGATGAAACATTTTACATATGTCAGGATCATATGATTAACAACGCGTGCTATGTATCGGCATGTTTTATTACGAATTATACACGCGTTCGGACGGATGAGAATTTTCTAAATTACTGCTTTGATACAATTTTAATAATATTTATGCAAAATATATAAAAAAAAACAAAAATTGTATTTTATGAATGAATTGCATGAAAAACGTACTTTTATATCATTTTATGATCTTGATAATATATGTAACTACCTATAAAGGCCTTCTGAAGGATTTTAGATAGCGCAACCACAAAAAGATTCATCTCTGTAATTTTTGACCAATCAGACTTTAAAATCAGGTGCAAATATATACACATTTTGTTTTCAAAGTAAAAAGTTGCGTGTAAAATTAAGCCAGTAAACCGCGTTATGGTTAGAGTTCGGGTTAGAAAAACATCATCTATCAATAAAATTTCACAAGAAAACCTTTTTAATTAGGCCACAGAAGGTAGTAACATTGAAAGTGGCAAAAAAAATGTCAAGAGAGGCATTGTGCCAAAGGCGTTCTACTTGAGGCGTAGGGGAAGGTTTGGCGAGTACACTTTCTTTAGTATTCTACAGTTCTAAGACTACACATCTAACACTAGGGATGTTAATGGAGTAAGGTTTCCATAACACCAAGGTATAGCCCACTACCAGTATGGTTTTCAACCCCAGATTATTAAGATATGTTTAATAGGAGTAATACTATTAATATAAAATGGTTTATACTCCGGAGCATTGTTTTTCAATCAACTACCGATATAATAGAAATTCATTTTGGTCAATAACGACATTACGCATTATGGCATCGCAATTTTTGAATGTATGTAAGACTGGTGGTGCAGAAAAAATTTTAAATTTCATTCATTTTGGGATTATCGCCTATGTTAAGATTTTAGATATGATAAAATCACTTGAGAAATAAGTAAACTATCGAATTTGTCTGATAATGTTAACCTGATCTCGAATCTGATTTTGTAATTCAGGAAAACTGCAGCGCTACATTACAACTTTACAACATTACGGCATTGTCATTACAGCTCAAAATAATTTTGGCAAAAAATAACAAAAATAACTGTATCGATTTACACTTCTAAGGGTGTCTGTTATGTTGATACAGTGATAATTGACTGTATGTTGCTGGGTTATACTCTGGGTTACACTTCGAAGTATACTTTGACAATATGCTCCAGTGTGGTGTAATGTTAAAGAATACTCTGCCAAAGTATACACCACACCACCCTGGGAGCACTCCATTAACATCCCTACCTAACAACAACTAATCAACCCTACAACAACTACTCTACTGGGTTTAGGAACTTTTGATTTTTCTATATATTTCCGGACTGCGAAAGATAAGTTTATTCAAGAATTCTGTTATTGCTTTTATACATGTTTTGTAAATGTCTATTTTTAGGTTCCCTTTCCCTCTATCGCTTTTTTGAAGTCACTATTGGGTAAGTATCTTATCTTCTTACTTTCATTTACCCATTTTTGGTTCTATTCGCATTACCAACATAATCTTCATTTTTTTTTTTTTGTTTGTTTTTTTCTACCCGATTGCTTTTATGTCGCCATTTTGAAACCTTATCGTGGTGCTTTGATTCATTCCCGTTTTGGCACATATGCTACATATGCCCTTTGTTCGATCGTGGGCAAATGCATGCATGCATGTTGTGGGTACGATCGTCGAGACGGAGTCTATGGTTCGTGTCAAAAAAAATTCATATAACTTCAAATAACATCTTGTTTTTTAATTTAGGTGGTATTAAAAATGTAAACCGTAAAAATAGTAAGTCTGGTGCTTCTCTTTCAGATTCACAGCTTACTTTTATTGATTGATCATTATTTTGCGAAGTATTAAAGACTAAAGTTAAATGGTTTCTCAAATTTCGGACTAAATATGAATTTTTCTTTGGAGGTAATGAATTTTGACCAATAATAATTAGGGAATGTGATTTAAATCTGATAAAATGAACCGTGTCCAGAATTACACGATGCTATGCTACGCATAATTGACCATGTTTTCGCATCGCATAATCTATTTAAATATTTCGCATAATCTTAAATTTATTTCGCATTCATCGCATAATTGACCTCGGTCAAATCGCATAATTTACCTCATCGCATCGCATAATCCTGGACACCCTAGTCTAAGTATCGTAAATATGGACCCTGGTCCCGTGGCATCATATGATCTTATTGCGATTTTAAATAACGATAACTTTTCGTACCGATTTTGACGATCGTTCCCATTTTGAAAATAAAAATAGAAATAAATTAAATAAATCGGACCGGGCAGGGTCGGCAATAGATACTAGTTTTTTTGAGCTCCATTCGCATAAACCACCGAGCTCCATTGGCTCCATTGCCAACCCTGGAGCCCTGGAACTAGTTCGTTATCTAGTTCGACTGATTTTTCTAACTAATGTTATCTTCGGAAAACAATTCATTAGCATAAATTAATATAATGGCAAACACATCTTCGATAAGCAATAGAATTTTATTTAACTGTTAAAAGAAGACCTCTCTAAATGCTTAGATGAAAAAAAAAACTTATGCATTTAAGGAGGTAAAAAGTAATATAAGTCCGTGCATTTAGAAAGAGGTATTTCATAGACTAACGTATTTAGGAAGTCTGACTATATAGACATTCTAAAAATCACTCAACAATAATAGTTTTAACAGAATCTACAAGCTGTTTCTTGAGACGTTTGTTTTCTTTTTCTAATGATTCAATCTTGCCGTTGCTAATTGTTAAGTTTGAAATTTGATCTTGTAATAAAAAAATTTCTTTATCCTTAGCTTCTGCTTCTCTAATTAACACGTCTTTCTAATAATTTTCAATAATATTTAGCGAATGAACAATTGGTAAATATTTGTTTGTTAAAAAAAAATACCTCTTATGTCAATTCAATTATTTCATTTTGAGCATTTTCATACTGGTTCAAATAATAATCATTTGCGACTTCCTTTTAAACGCATTGTTTTCTTCCTTTAGAGTTTTATTTTCTTTTCTTAATTTCAAAGCATCTTTCCTTAAATTTTCGTTTTGAACATTTAATTGCCTGATAATGTAATTGTTCTTAGCAATTTCTTCTTTGTATTTAGTAATCGTTCTCTCTAAACTAAATAATTAAAAATTTAGAAATTAAACAAGGCAACCATACCAACAAAAAAAACAAAAAAACACACCTTGTGCTTTTATCCTTGTATTTATTTAGGTCATCGCGGAACGCTTGCTAACACTATCGTAGACTAAGGTTGATTTGTTTGTCCGTAAATTTTTGAAAGGCCGATTTCCAGTTTTCATATTCGGACTTTTTTTTTCGAAAGAGGTAACAATGTTGAATGTGATTAAATCATTGCTTAGTAATGTTTTAAGGCCATTAACACAATCGAAAAACATTGGCACGCACTTTGCTTTGTGGCTGGAAGCCAGCTACCTAAGAAGCTGGCTATAATTTTTATTAGATTTTTGTTAAACATTGTACGTAGCAGTGTTTTGTATATACATTTTATAGGTGCTAGAAACAGTGAGTTTCCCGAAATTTAGCAATGGTTATTGCGCTGAGATTCACTGTCACAGACCAGGTTAAGAATAGTTTGAGCGAAGTCAAGCTGATTTTTTTATGGCCGGTGGTTTCCCACCTGCCGAAGCAAGCTGGCCGTAGAGATGTTAGAATCAAGTGGCTGTCATATCGGAGTCCCAATCTTTCCTGTTTGAGGTGGGTTGGGCGGGCAAAGAAGAATTGATCCCAAATTTTTCTGAGAGAGAGTTGGTGTCTGCCGGCCATCCGTATTTATGTGATGGCTTCAGCTGTGGCGGCTATTCGTTTGTGCTACTGGTGCATGCACGTGATTAGGCAATTCATGCACGTGATTGGTGCATCGACATGTGCCTTTGTTATTGGCAGTTTGTGCCCGATATGACACATGCCTGCGGTCATGTGGGTGCCGCAGTACTTGGCCGCATTTTTCGATCAGTTGACTTTTCCGTCAACTAGCATAATAAGCTCAGTGTGCTGGTCAATAAGAGATTTTTTGAGCCGTTCGATTTCCGTTTTTTTCGTTGACTTGCATAATATCATTTCTAATTTCCGTAGCACGCCGTGTATAATTAATTTGACTTTGATGAATATTTCTATAATGAGCTTGTAAAGTTTTGGAGTCTTTAAAATATTGGTTGCAAACCCAACATTTAACATCATCGCAACGTTTTCTCCTTGGAGGAGTCATTAAGTCTAAAACTTTACAATTAATGGAATTCCTGTGATTTTCGCCTTGAAATTTATAACTATAGTTTTTAGAGTGGTCTAATATACATTTTACTTATTTGAGCGGGTAACACAAACCAAAAAAGGAAATCCGATTTTGTAAATAAACTAAGTGCGTGAGATAGAAATTTAGGGTTAGGGCCTTAACGTTAGAGGCTATAGGGTTAGAGCAATGCTTAATATAAGTAAAATTTCATTCCCGTCATTTTTAATTAGTGGACCAAGATTGATTTAAACATTAGTTTTTGCGTATTTTCGCTTTTTTCTTCTTTTACGCGTGTTCAAGTTCTTCGTCGGGCTAATCCGGAATAGTCAAAATTTGCATGTATTACCCGCGCAAATTTTGCTTTCTTTCCAAGTATTATTACCCGCGCAAATTTTGCTTTCTTTCCAAGTATTGAGAAGCTATTATATTTCAAGAGGAAAGTCAAGTATTTTATTTTTCTTTATCTTTACCATTGTTCAGATATTCACTTTAATCTTGTGTTAAGCAAAAAGAGACAAGAGATTTTATAAAGTCTCTTTGTCTCTATACCGTTCGAGTTCACGGAGCTACTGCAAGGAAGGAACTCGTTACGAAGCAACAGGTGTTTTCGGAGCAGTAAAACGCAGTGATGAAAACCGAGTTGAAATTAGAGCAATAATTAAGATTCCTAAAAAGATGAGTTTTAAATTTCAATAATTTATTTTTTCTTGTAATAAAAAATTAAATATCTTAAACGATTCCTCAATGATGATATATTTAATATGAGAGGTAAAATTGTCCCTATTAAAATCCGAGAGGCTTTATTAATCGATAAATCATCTAATTATATTATAGCAATAAGAATTTTTTTAAGTACGAAAGTTTACATACGTATATTAAACGTTTCCTCAATGATTATATTAATATGAGAGGTTAAAACCTCTTTGTAATATATTAAAATCTGAGAGGTTCTATTAATCGTTCGATCAATCATTGCAATAAAAAAAATTACTTGGCTACAAGAATTTTTTTCCAAGTACGAAAAGTTCGTATACCAAAGTTTCATTATATGTAAAAAATAACGTTTAGCCATCTTTTATTCTTATTACAGTTGGATTTATATAACTAGAGTTACTCGTAAAAAAACATAATACAACTCCCGAGAAACTTGTAGTATTCCAAAAACCAGAAATTTATATTCGTTTCGACAGGTATGTTTATTAAAATTATGATGTTTATTAATAGTTTTTATTTTTTTTAATAATCATGAATAATTCAGGTGAAATTCATGATCTCACTACTGAAATCGAAAAGGAATTGAAAATAATGAATCGAAAGGAAAAGAGCGAGAAATAAGTCAAGAAGCACGAAATGCTAACATTCATATTAAATTTTTGTTTCTATTTGAAAATTTAATACGGCACAAACCCATAATGATTTTGATGTCCGTATCCACGACTTCCAACCATGCCTATTATATTATTGAAAACCCGATATATAGAAGCAAATTTTTTCTAGTAATTTTTTTTAAAACTTCAAATCAAAATAACTTAACAAAAACCTGATCAAATTTAATAATTATTCGTTAGTCGTTATATCACGTTCATAAATTTAATAAATTTATTATAAAAAATCAAGATTAAATAAATAATTTTATGATATATTATAATGAATTTTTATATTTTCTTTACTTTCTAATTCAATATTTACGTTTAATATAGAAAACTCAATCAGGATATCGGTGTTGACACAGTAAATTTCAGAATTATGTTAATTTCATAATGTTGTGACTTTTGTGACATGAGGTTGTGTGCAGCAAGATTAGAAACAAAAAACTCCAACTTTTTCAGGATAAGTTCGTAAATTGGAATTAATTCATTTCAAGTTTTTCATCATCTTCATATTTTAACTTTCCTATAGATAAATTTAACTGTGAATAATTAAATTCCAAACACTTGGTAAATAAATTTAGTATTTGGTCCTAATACGTCATTTTCGGTTGCAATTGTATTTGGACCTAATAAGCTGTTTTTGGTTGCAATTGTATTTGGTACTAATACGTTGTTTTCGGTTACAATTTGTGTTCGTTTTAATTCTATAGTCTCAATTGATTGCAATATTTATGGTGTGGTTTTAAGATAGTATTATTTAAATTTCAATTAATAAAAATATCTGAGAAAAATTACTCTTAACCAGTAAATCTTGATTCGCTATATAATGGAAATTACGAAAAGTCTTAAATTTATTTTGTCGAAAGGTTCGATTAGATTCAATTAAACAAATCAATTATTTTATCTTAGACTTAATTAAAATCAATTTGGTTTTATTCAATAGAAAAAAGAAAGTTAGAAAATTAAAAATATGGATTTAAGAAATGAATCCATTTTTGCTTTCATTAAACGTTGATGATTTATAATATTTGCCAATTATTTCTTAGGCTTGAAATAAAACTTCAAATACTTAGTAACAAATTGTTTCTAGTTATCTTGAAAGCCATTCAATTGTATTTTTAACCGTGGTAACTACACCATACCCATATCCTATGTTCAATAAAGTTGCCTTTCAGACAGAGGAAAAATAATTTATTTTAGGGCATTTTAAGTAAATTTTCTTCTGCAAACAACCTTCATACCTCATGCATATCTGTCGCTGTAGCATCCTCAATAAAAACAATATCGTAATTCTCATCAAATGCTCCTATTAAAGTTATTATTAACAACATTTCTGTTCATCATAAATTAACATAAATACTTACTTCTGGCAGTTGTTTCACAGCATAAATTAGTTTTAACACCAGAAATTATAAGTGTTTTTATACCGAGGGAGGTGGTTCTCTTTAGACAATAGACCATTTTACTTATTTGCACGGGTAAAACAAGCCATTCTTTTCTTCTGTTGTTTTTGTTATTTTATAATATTATCATATTAAAAAACAATGAAAAAACTATTGATACACTACGTATATGCACACAAGTTTGATTTATAAATTATAGACCCGATTTAAGGTTAGGGTTAGGGTCATTGAAAAGGGGTTATAGTTTATAATAAAATTTTGCAAATAATTTTTTTTGTTAGAGCCCGAAGAGTGGTTTCATAAGCAAAATATGATTTATACACGTAGTGTACAAATAGTAATTTCCAAAAAAATATATATATATTGAATAATTTTTAATAATAGCAACTTTTCATTCTTATCAACTTCAGTTTCACCGGGTTCATTATTTTTCTTTTTACCATCCTTATATTTAACAACTTTTAAATAAACGACCTAATAATCTAGTTTTTTTTCTTAGGCAAATTATTGTTTTTTTTTTTAATTTTACAATTATATAACTCTAAATGTATAATTTGAATATTTTTAATAGTTTTTGTTTGTTAAAGTTAGTTTAATGATACTATATGTAGGTTTTTTTAAAAAAAAACTTTAATTGCATAAGATTACACAGGTCGGAAATTAAAATATCACCAGCTATCAGCATAATATCAGATAGGTTTATATTAATAACTAAATAAACCTATCTGATAAGTACTTGTTATTGGTTAGGTTGTGGATGATAACTGATTTATCGCTAGGTTACTATATAAATCACGTGGCAAAGTCACGTGATTTATATTGTTCCCTACGAATAATCAGGTTTCATTACAACTTAACTGATAACATTTTTATCCGTAAGGTCCGACGTAAGCACTGTCGTTTTTCGTATATATTAATCAGTCTTTCTAATCATTAGACTCATTTTTACTCTTTTTTTACGTTCGCTTACTTTTCCACTTTCGCTCATCATTTTTTTCATTTAACTTTTTTTTACTTTTTTCCTTCGCTAAATCTTTTTTTCCTTAACTTTCACTATGAATTTTATGTGTTACGCAAAAAGAAGTAAAATCAGAAAATTGAGTTATCACATGATTAGAAAGTGATCGAATAATATATACAAAAAACGTCCATTGCGCACATAGGACCTGTCGGATAACTGGTGATATTTTTAATATTTTTAATCGACCTGTATTATTTTACTTTTAATTGCTTAAATATAAAAAAGATTTAAAAAACAATTATTAAAACGTTTTTCTATTTTTGTTGCCAAATTTTTTAATAACATAACATATACTAGTAAAATACAAATAATGGCCATTTTATTAATTACAATTTAGCATACAAACGAAATACTGTATGTGTGATTTATATATTTTAAATTGTTTTAAGCCAAAACATTCTAATATTATTACTAAATAAAAAAAATAAAAAATACAATAAATAAATATCAAACCCCGAAAAAATTTTTGGACCTCCGTTCTAGACTAATCATCATCTCCACAGACTAACCCATCTTCACCGCTCTTGTTAGACATATTATAATAACGCACCTTAACCTGGGAAACATTAACTATCTCAGCCAAACTATATTTAGTCAAACCTTCAAATTTGGAGTATTTCATAAATTCGCCGCAATGGCATTCTTTTTAAGTAGTTGAAAAAATTTATTAATACAGATTTATTTAATATGCAAAATATAAAATAAAGAAAGTATTTGCAATTTTATGTTTCATTGTATCATTATATAAGAAGTCTAATACACAAGCATTACTTTTATTGACTTTTTTATTTATTAACGTTAATGGTCTAAAGTACCCATCATAGAATTTTTATCAATATTTTAGTGCCGCATATCGGATGCATAGTATAATGTTTTAATATATATAATAATATATATGTATGATACATATAAATATATACGGTATACATAAAGATCTGAAATATTTCGCATGAGCCGATAAAAATTGAATCAACTTAAAATGTGAATGGGAAAATGAATGGTTGTCTAGCTTTTTAAACCTATTTGTATTGTGTCGTCCTCCCACAGAATCATGCGGTTGGGCACATAGTAAATTTTTTAAATTATAAAGGAGTTGTGCTTACATGAAGGTTATATAGTTTGGCCTAAACGTAAATGTGATTACATATGCTGTGATTGTATGAGAGATGACTATTTGGAGGGTCGACTGTATGATTTTAATAATTAAATTTTGAAACTTCTAATTATGATTCGCTACATAAGTTACAATTCAAGGGGAATATGATATTCTTTCATTTTATCTTTTAATAATCGTGCTATTCTTCATCATGAGGCTTCGCTGTGAACTAAACCCGAATTAGTACTTTTTCCATGCTACTTTCATGCGTCGATGAATAATACTTTAATCATAGTATTTATACTATCTATCGAATCAGAGATCAATAAGGACCTGATCGGATAATGGGCACATGATCAAATATGGTCTGGTTATTTAATTAAATTTTATTGGGCACAGTCTTTTTTCAGTTTTTATACATATTTCTTTTTTTGAATAACGATATAATGAATTAAACTATTAGAGTTGCTAACAAAAAGTAAAGTTGTTCGTTAAGAAAAAAAGAGACAATGGGATTAGAGAAAATGAACTTTAATTTGAACAAGAATAGTATAAAAGTCCGGGGAATTATTCATAAATCCAGATTAGATTTTCCATTTTAGTTTACAATGACTATAATCAAATCAACCAATTAATGTTCTGTGATACAAAAAAATAGCTTATTTATACTGTCTATCGGAAAAAAGGTTTTTCGCATACAAACTCGCGGAAAAAAAATGAATCTCATATCTATTGTAAAAACGCTAATGAAAAAATTGTTTTTTATGTCCCCTTCGTACTGTATAGTTTTCCTTTTATCTTGGTTCGGTCTTGGCGTGACGCCAATTCCGATAGCTCCCTTTTTTAACCTTCCCTTAATATTAGTTCTTGTCAGAACAAAACCTTTAGATATAAATATTTTGCCCCTATTTTTTATTATTGCACTTGGTTCAGGTCTTGCGTATCACGAACCTAATTCACCATTTGGAAATTACTTCGATGATTTAAAAGTTTTAACATTGGTTGGCTGTGTGATTTCAGCCTTTACATTATTTCCTATGATTATGTACAAGGTCATATTAAATTATAAAAATATAAAAGAACCTATAGGAGAAAACAGCTGGTACCATGGCTGGCTTCTTTTTCCATTACTCTGGACAGCAACAAGTTCTCTAATTCGCAGATATTCCCCTTTAGGGTCATGGGGCGATTGGGCATATTCAATTTATAATTGGGGATATACTGGTGATCCACTAATGCAAATGGCAAGCATCGGTGGGCTTAGCATAATAAATTTATTTCTCGCGTTGTTTGCTCAATTTATTTCAGATTATATGATATATAATTATAGAATTAAAAGAATGAACTCCGAAAACTCCGAAGAAACCCCTTTAATAAATAATCGAACTAATCGAATTAAAAAATTATTAGAATATAATTGGTATTTAATGTTTGCCTTTGGCATTCTATTTATGGCTTGGATTGTTTATGGATCATATAGACTCCAACAAATAGAAGATAACCATGAATCTTTGAAGACTATGGCGATTGGGTGTATTTTGCCAGCACCCGATACTTCAATAGAAGATTTACTTAAAAGCTCTGACACACTTGCCAATAATCATAATAGTAAAATCGTATTATGGTCAGAATCGGCAATTACTATCCGAAATCCAAAAGAATTTAATGATATGATGGATAAAGCAAAACTTATAACGCAAAAAAAAAATTTTTTCCTCGGTTTAACTTATAAAATAACCGATGACGTAAACATTCATAAGAAAAAAAATATGTTAACATTAATTGGACCAGATGGTAATATAGTTTTTAATTATCAAAAAGTCAACCCAGTTCCCTTAGTTGAATCTTATTATATTGAAGGTGGACAAAATGATCCACCTGTCAAGAACATTACTACGCCAAAAACTAAACGTGATCATGATACCGTAAGCATTAATGTGAGTGGTGCTATATGTTTAGATATGGATTTTCCAGAATTACTTGGAAAAGCTGCAAAAGCTTATCTTGTGCTGTCACCAGCACAAACATGGTCCACTCACATTGGTCTCCACCATCTCCGAATGGCATCTGTTCGTGCCATAGAAAACGGCTATTGGATTTTAAGATGTGATGGGGGCGGTGCTTCAGGACTTATTGATCCCCTAGGTCGTATTCGACATATAGAGGTATCACCGAATAATAAGAATTCACAATTATTTAGTTGGGATATCCCCATTAAAGAACAAAAGGTTGAAACGATTTATGCAGAATGGGGCGAATGGTCGGTTTGGGGAACGTTAGTTCTCCTTTTAATTTTGAGATTTGGTTGGATAGGCGCATGGGAGTTATCTCCTCATCAGATGAGGAATATATGGGATGGTGGTGTTAGAAGAATCAATGATGGACAGCAATGGGTTGACCATAAATATAATGAAATGTTTGAATACGAAAGAATACATGAATTATTATAATCATTAATATTATTTATAGGTCATATTCATATTACTTTTTTTTTTTATAATATAAATTACATGTATAGTCATACAATATCAAAATTTTATCATTAGTCATCCGTGCTATAGTGGATTCTCATTATTTCACGAACATAGGATAATAAATTTTCTTTCATAGTACGGTTCCTTTATTATAATGCTCGCGTCGGAATTTAAAATTTGGTTTGGCCGGATATGAAAGTTAATTGCCTGTGATATGTAAAATAATATACTGTATATTCTGATTTTCCCGATACCCACTCTTTGTAAATTTTTCTGATTGTCTAGTTTTATATACGTCGACTACCGTAAATTCTCGCTATTTCGAATACGCCCATGGGCGTTATTCTGAATATAGGTTAATTTTTGAATTGCATATTAAGGTCAATTTGCTTTAATAAATTAAACTATACGCGTAATATGAAATCTCCTATGCTATACATTTTTAGGGGGTACGATTCTCAAAATAACGCTCATGCCCGCTATTTCGAGAATCTATGTTAAGTCAAATTTTTGAATCGATTGACTAAGGAAGTTCTCAAGCGTAGTGAATTGACTCGATTATATTATGCTCGATCATTGATCGATTTAGATCAATAATCGAGCACCAATTAATTGCCTTCATGGTCCAAAAGTAGTAGCACCAGCAACAACGCTCTACAAGAACAACCAAAGGTCCCAAGAATTAGTTCAAGTATCAAAAGGAATGGTACTACTCACGAAACTTAAACAGAAAGCACGACTGATTGACGTTACATGTATATTTATATAGTTTTCTGTGAATTTCTGCTTAAAACATAGTACTATATTTATCTATTGTATAAGAAACGTTTAACCAAACATCGCTTTGACAAGTTTTTGTCTTGATTAAAGTGCCTGACAGTCACTATAAAAAATGTCTTTTTATTATTGTTTCTCAGAACTAAATATAGAAGAAAATATCTAGATTATAAAATTTAATTGTATATCCGGTATCTATGAGTTTGCCAGGGCAGCCACCAGAACACTAATAATTGGCATCACTGTCGCAGCATATAATTGATTGATTAATTGATGAAACCTGAGTTTCGAATAGTACTATAGATCAGGTTTGGGTAGAGTGAAATCCGCAATTAAATTGTGGTTTTGAATGATATAGTTTTTAGCTAATAATATCGCTTCGGTATAATCAATACTGGCTGAAAATTTTATTATCGGAAAACTACATTTTTATTACCGAAAAATAATTATTGATACAAAATATAACTATCTGCATCGGAGTTATTCAACATTTCTAAATTAGACTTTCCTTATAAATGCGAAATAACTCCCAAAAGTGTAATTTCGAATTTTGATCGAATTAAGCTTAATTCCTAGAAGTTATTTTGTGTTTATATAGTTTATCATCTGTTCCAGGTTTAGCACGACTGCATCGCACAGCTACTGATTAAATAAAATTGGTTTAAGTGCTAAATTTATTGAACGGAGAATTTTTATTGGTTGATTATATAAAAAAAAAATTTTCAATCCCCACTTTACTAACCCGGCTGGGATATGAAAACCAATTATATAAATTTGTATGGCCTTAGAATTATAATGATATATTTTTTTACATTTTAATTAGCTTTGAATTTTATTAAACATAATAAATTTTTTATTTAAATGTATTAAAGACTTATCTAGGACATTCTTTAATCATTAATTAAGCTTAGCAAAATTTTTAATTTACACAAAACATATACTCTAGGCAGTAGTTCTAATAGTAGCTTTAATATAAAGTATAATTTTCTTGCATAATAATATAAAGTGTTTACGACATTGATTAAAGATATAGCATCGAGAAATTTAATAAGCTTTCAAATCCATTACGAAATAAAAATAAATGTTCTTGTAACTCAAATATTTAGTATGAAATGATTTGACAAATAAGTTTAAATATGCTTATTAAGGGGTTTCAGATTTAAAATTCATAATTCTTATTTTGACGTATTTATTATCAAATAAGAGATATACTAATCTTATTTACTTTTTAATTAAAATTCGAATATATATTTATAATCGATACTGCTCTTAATATCATTTTATACTTAACATGTCTAAAATTTCATATCGGCAACATCAAATCAAACAAATAAATGATCTTTTAAAGGCACTTATTAATAAATACTCAACTAGCACAAATAAGGCTATTATGAAAGTTATGAATAATTAATTAATGAAACTACTTGAATTAATACAAGCCAAAGAACTTGATTAATATCTTACTATACATGAAAGAACAATTAAATCTAATGATTTTTTCAAGTTCTTTTGCTTAATTATAATAGTTTTTTTAAAAGTTCTCATTGGAGACTTATTAATATAAGTAATATTTGTTAAGCTATATAAAAACAAATACAAACAAAAGTTTAATAAGTTATGTAAAAAATAATTTAAATAAAAGTTTAATAAGTTATATAAAAAATAATTTAAGCAAAGGTTTAGTAAGCAATAAAAAAAAATAATTTAAGCAAAGGTTTAGTTAAGTAATAGAAAAGAATAATTTGAACAAAAGATTAATAAATAATTGAGTAAAGTTCAAAGGTTCAGTAAGTAATTTGAGCAAAGGTTCAGTATGTAATTTGGGCAAAAGTTAATATTCATCTGTATTTGGTTATTATTAAATAGTTTGTTGATCTGCATAATAAAAATTTTTTACTTATTTCGTCACAAATAAGATTTTTTAACCTTTTATTTATTTCTGAAATATGCTATTTTTTTTTTAATTCGAAATTTGAATTCTCTAACCAACTACAAAAATTCAATTTCGACATACATATTTATATTTAAATAAACTTATTGGGTTATTTATTTGTGACCTCATTATAGTGAAGCTTCTCATATTAATTTAGTATGAGTCAAACTTGAAAATATTTTTATGTAACAAGTTTCATATAACAAAACTGCATTCTATTATATAGATATAAAAAAAGCTTTTTAATTTAATGCTTATTTGACTTGCTGGATCTTACTAGACCTCACTAGACCTCATTGGAACTTCTATCCAATGGTAAAAAAAAATGTGACTGGAAGGGTCTAGTGACAACTTATCACTAGAACCTATATATTTTCCAGTTTCATCCAGTTAGTTCCAGTAACTCTTCCAGTTTCAGTGATCTTCACTGAACCAGTCTTTTAACAACACTGTATTAAATATATTTTGAATTTGATTGAAATAAATAAACTCTTAATTTAATTTGATTTGATAAAATCAAATCAAATCAAATTTATTTGTAATTTTTAAAAAATTTTAAAATTTTGGTCACTTTTTAAAATTTTTAATTTATACAAAATTTTATTAAATTAATTGATTTTTTGTATAAATAAAAAAAGTTTTTTTAATCAAAATAGCCCTAGTTTCATAGAACAATAAAGTCAGTTTCTTAATAAAATTTGTATAAATAGCTATCAAATTTATAGTTTCAATAAAAATGTTTAAATATTTGTTGAATCAAATCAAATTTTTTGTCAATTTGAATTTGATTTGATTTGAAATTTCTGTATTTGAATTTAATTTGAAATCAAATATTTGATCGAATCAAATCAAATTGAATTGAATTGCAGAATCCTAGTTTCAAATACCAAGACAAACATCATTTGATTTTCATGAATATTTTAGAAAAAAAACAACTGTTAGTAACACATTTACAAGCTAGAAAGCAAACAAGAACAATATTCTAATCTAAAATTCTTAACTCAAATCCTAACCAATCTACAGTAATTTGTCAACATTGTTGAAATGATGCATCAGCAACAAACCAAAAGTCTCAAAGATATTTCATCAACCAGGACCAATATTACCAAATACAAACAAATTTAAATATCATACAATAGCAGCAAATAAATTTCCAACAACAATAGCAGTAATATGCATTTCATGATACCAATGTTGATAATACCAACTTCAAATGAATTTCAATAACAATGACAATACCAAATTTAAGTGACAGCTTCAGTAATAAACCAACTACAATAACAACCCGAAATTGTTACTAAAAAAAAATTAAAACATATTAAACAAAATTATTTGATTTATCTAATTAGTTGATAATCTACTTATACCAATGATTAGAGTGCACTATAATTCATGATGCCCCACAATATAATTTTCATAATTATATATAAAATAAAATATAGCAAGTCTAAAATATGTGACAAGTTAGTCCAAACTATCAATTAGATTTCAAGATCAGATGTAATATTACATAACCAGAAAACATCAAAACAAAAGTTTGTTTTGCCAAAGAATCAGTAATCTGTATAAGAAAACATACCAATTTTTGTACTTTAATAAAAAGGTTTTCTTAAACAATTATACTATATGTTTCGCTAACATTTAACCTTAATACAAATGCTAATTTAAATTAAATATCAATAAACTTTAAAGAATTTTGTATATTTCAATATATGATTGACATTATTTATAATTTGTCATACATAAAGGTCCGAACCGAATACAATTTCTTTACCCAGATCACTCATGTGAATTGAAATCAGGTGATCTAAATGAAAACAGATTTTATATATATTATGTATGATATTATTTATTAATTTTTGTCAAAATCATTTTTGAATCAACAAATAGGTGAGTCAGTAGAAAAGGGACAAATTATTTTTAGTAAAATTTTTTTAATTTTTAAACTAAAATATCTTAACAACTATTTAATCAAATTTGCTAAAAAATTTTTTATTTTATCTTGAAGTTATATAGAATTAAAATAAAAAAAAATTTATTGAATTTATTAAGATAGTTGTTAAGATATTTAAACTTAAAGTCAACAAACTTTTACTTAGAAAAAATTTGACCCTTTTCTACTAACTCACCCCCAAATGATTATCATTTATTAATAAAATGAAAATAAAATAAAAAACAACCATTTACTATTTATAGTTTATTTTTTCATTTAGAATAATAATCATAATAATATAAATTCATAAATCTTTTAAACAAATACTAGAAATTTAACAAGTCGCTAGTTTAAAAGTTAAAAATTAGTAATTTATTTATTTTTTTTTAAAGTGAGACCTTGCTTATATCTTTATTAGATAATTTATATAAGTAGTTACATATAGTATATAAACAACTCAACTAATAATTACTATAGGCAACTCTCCCTAACGATTACTTGTACCAGATTTTCTCACATACGAAAAACAAAAATTTGCTGGAGTTGTATGAAGAAGCAATACAAAATAACAGTTTTTATAAAGGTTAACCNACAAAATAATAGTTTTTATGAAAAGCAAACAAAGTGGTTTATAGTCTATTGCCTTTGGGGACTCCTATATATATTTGGCATGCAAGCCAAAAGCGTTAGTTTACAAGATAACTGGCAAGAGGTGGCGCCCTTGTGTACAAAATTTTGGAAAAAGAAGTCTTTTGTCAACGAAGTTTTTTGTATAAGGCTTAATGGAGAACAGCAACTGAGTTTTTCACTACACTCCTTGGAAAATCTAAAGAATATGAACCATACTCCACTACTATATTCTCGCTTTTCTGAGGTTTTTTTAGGAAATATTTTTGCCAATATAAAAGTGGGAAATCTAGCTTACTTCTCCAAAAGATCAGCATTGTTTACAATTCTGAATTGGGAACAGACATCACGAGAAATCCCATTTTGCCACGTGTAGGCCAAGGACTGGCATTGATTGTTTGGAGGTCTTTCTAGAAAATTCTTGCAGGGCTTACTTTACCCCAAAGATGATGATAAATATAATACAGACTAAATTTAAAATAGAGCTAGATTTAAGAGTATTATGTAATTTTTAAACAATAGTTTACTTCTTTTTAATTTTACTTTCTTTTTTTTGTTTTCTCTATCTTTTCTTTTTTTTGTTTTGTTTGTTTGGTTTGCGTTTAGGTGTTGTAGGTTTATTTCCTCTTTTTTTTTATTCCTTTTTTTTTTCTTCGTATACTTTGTTGTTCTTTGTAATATGGATATAAATACTCCTTATTCTAAAGGCAAGGTAGGACAGATTAAGAAAAAGTTAGTAATCTTGATAGGTTAGCAACTTACCAATCGGTGAACTAGAGCCAGAACCTCCAGAAAGTTGGCGGACCCTCTAGGGAAATAAATAGTTGCTACAATAATCGCGAATAGGTACTTCAGTAACTGGGTGAGTCTTTATTATTAAAATTGGAGGATTATAGGCAGAGATATCTATAGGTGTGAAATCATTATATTTAATATATAATAAAGGCAGGATTATTAATAGAAAAAAAAGTATATAAACAACTTAAAAAATTAGTACCATAAAATACAAACCTGTGTACCCAGGTATTTACATGTCTCAATCATTGTACCCGGATACAACTACACTATATTGAACAATATATTTTACTATATATACTGTACTTATGTACCCTGGGTATAAGTTATGAACTGATATTTCAAACTAGCAGAGGGTATACCACATAGGGGTACACAGGTCCGTATTTTACGGTAATTTATATATAAGATTGTAAAGATAAAGCAAAACCAAATGAGATCATGTACTCAAACTTTGTAAATTTGCAAAATATCTATATCTAATATCAATAAGATAAAACAACAAAATAATTGCACTATGAAGATATTCGTTTTTGTTAAAACAAATGTTATGCTCTTAGTTAATTTTCAAAGTAAAGTTTCAAGTCAAATAGCAATAAAGTAGGCAATGAAACAATATGTTTTAATATACAGAACGAATTACTGAATTATTTAATATGAATTAACATACCAACTAATTTGATCTGGGTTTCAAATTAGTGATTTGGTTTATTTATTTTGATATAGGTTACTTTAACTCAGTTCAGAACTCTAATCAAATATTTTAGACTTGCTATAATAAATTACTAATAGATTATAATTTTTGGCTCTATATAAGCTTATTATATGTGATCAAAAATAAGCCACCTTTTTTGGCCAAAAATTATACAAAAAAGTATAGGTAGCTTATTTTTAAAATATTAAGTTTTTTAAAAAAATTGAAAAATGTACTAATAAAAAATTGTTAAATAATACCAAATTTTTATTATAAATATATTTTAATGTTTTAAACAAGTTTACTTAATAGTACTTCTGAGATTTACTTAGTAAAATTTGGACTTTTATATATAGCAACCGCTAATGAATTTTTTAAAATTTTTAAAAAAATTAGAAGATACTTATTTTAGATAGTAGCTTATTTTTAAATATATATGGTATATAAAATAGAAATATATACTAAAATAATATATTTGTGAGTAATAAGAAAGTTTATTTAGTAGTTAAAAGTATATTTTATTAGTAAAATTTTGCATAATACAGAATTTTTTATATTTTATTAATAAAAATATAGAAACTTCTGTATTATTACAAAATTTTACTAATTTATTATAACAAATAAACTTGTTTGAAACCAAAAAATATATTATTCTAAGGCAAAAAAGAAAATGATAATCCTTATATAATTGATCAATCATTTTTAAAATTGGCAATCATATATAAACAATAATTATCCTTTTGATAATCATTGTTTCTTTTTTTTTTGAGCTTT
Organism: Gigaspora rosea; assembly: GCA_003550325.1. NCBI lineage: Eukaryota > Fungi > Glomeromycota > Glomeromycetes > Diversisporales > Gigasporaceae > Gigaspora > Gigaspora rosea. Next base: position 72,087 of record QKWP01001578.1, read on the forward strand.
TTTTATTTTAATTTATTATTAATAACTAGTTTTTTTTTCTCTTTAAGAAGTTGTCATTGGAAGCCTTGAAACTGTTGTTAGAACTATAGATGCTAGTAAAATTAAATCAAAGTGGTAAAATGATTTTACCATTTCACCAATCACCAATCGGCAATAGTGTAATTAGTATAACTAGTGAATTGGTGTAATTGGTGTAATTGGTGAATTGGTGAATTGGTGAGATGGTGAATTGGTAAATTGGTAAAATGGTGACAGTGAATTGGTAAATTGGTAAATTGGTGAAATGATGAGATGGCGAAATGGTAAACCGGCGAATAGTGAAATGGTAAATTTCCAGAGTTGGAATTATTTCAGTCTAGAATTCAGACTGTATTTGCTCTTCAAAAGTTAGGTTTTTGTTCAAATTTTTATATTTATATTTTACAAGTACACTTAGAGATCAAAACTTTAACTATTTAAGTTCGAATTTAGATGCAAATGCACAATATAAAAATAAATTTTGTAAAGTAACAGAAGCAAGTAACTTTACCTTAATTTTATTCTAACCAACCAAATTCATTGATTTCATTGAAATAAATAAAAGGAAATGTACTTTTTTTAGAAAACAATTAATTCATCAATTCACCGTTTCAAAATTCACTAATTCACCATTTTACCAATTCAACAATTTACCATTTTCACCAATTTACCATTTACCAATTCACCAATTTACCAATTTACCAATTTCACCAATTTTACCATTTCACCAATTTTACCAATTTTACCAATTTTACCAAAATTTTATTTTGGTGTAATTCTGGTGAAACTATTTCACCATTTCACCTGGTGAAATAGTTTAATTTCACTAGCATCTATAGTTAAAACTATTGTTGGAGCTGTTGTTGAAGCCATTGTTAGAATCATCATTGGAGCCATCGTTAAAACCTTGAAGTCATTGTTAGAGTTGTTGTTAGAGCTGTCATTAATGTCTTGAAGCCATTGTTGGAGTCATTGTTAGAGCAATTTGGATTAGAGGTCACAAAGTCATGCGATTCAAATAGCTCAACTATTTTTTGTTCCTTTTATATTTTGGTATCTGAGGGTTTTTTTTTTAAGTTCACTAATTTGTTATTTTCTTTTGGTGAGCTCTTTTGTCATTGCTCTTTGATTTTTTGTAGTTTTTCTGCAGTGATTTCAGTAAGTTCGTATTTCTTCTGGCAAATATTCATAGATTTTTTCAAAAATTTGTTATAGTTTTTTCTGCAAGTTCGTCATTTTTTTATTAAGCTCTTTCAAAGTTTTGAATCTTTGTAGAGGATGGACATATAGAAATAAGAATATCAATAATTGTATTAAAGAACTTCAATTTGAATCTACAGAATATGAAAATGTAATTAAGTGAATTTCTTTTAATAAATTAGAGCAATAGATTTTTTGAGGTTAAGGTACTAACGAAATTCTTGGTAGTTATAATCCTTTAATCCTATTGGTTAGAATAAACCAGTTAAAAATTTGTTTTGTGTTTTTTTTTTTAATAATAAAATTATACATATATAATAAAGAATCTTCAAATAAAATAGTTTAAAATTCATTTAAGAATATCATTGCCCAAATTTTGTTAAGCTTAAAAAAAAAAACATATCGGTATATTAATTTTGGTATAATAAAAAAAAACAGTATTGGTATATTGTAATTGATAGTTGTTAAATTGGCAAATATAACGATTCAAATAGAAATTATTTGCTCTGCTCTGCTATTGTTAAGCTTAAAAAAAAAACTGTATACTAATTTTGATATAGGATTGGTATATTATAATATCCAATTTTGATAGCTGTCAAATTGGCAGATATAAATGATTTAAACAGAAATTATTTGCTTGGCTATTGTAGATTAAAAAAAAAAAGTACACTAATTCTGATATATAATACAGTATCAGTATATCATAATATCCAATTTTGATAGCTATCAAATTGGCAGATATAAACAATCCAAACAGAAATTATTTGCTTGGCTATTGTAGCTTAAAAAAAAAAGTACACTAATTTCCTTGGTATTGGTAATCTTATTAACGATGATACATAATTCGCATACATTTTAAAATAAATATAATAATTTAAAGTTTTTATATATTACTTAGGGAGCCACCAGAAATCAGCTGATTTTTTAGGGGGGTTACCGGCCTAGTCAGGTTATTATATATCCTTTATTCTAATTGGCTAATACAACATATAATTTATATAATATATATTTAAAAATATTATATATAAAAATTTTATTAGTTAATAACTTTTGATTCACTAGTCCAATTTGGATGATTTAACTACCAAAATTATCCTCTCAAAGAAAGGATTCTAAAAGCCCAAAATCACAAAAATCTAATCACAGGATCATAAGATTGATATAAATTTGTACATTATTACTATATACTATATATAGTATTTATTTAATAAATACTATATATATAGTAATAATGCACAAATCTATATCGATCTTATGATCCTATGATTAGATTCTTGTGGTTTTGGGCTTGTTAGAATCCTCTCTTTGAGAGGATCATTTTGGTAGTTAGTTAAATCATCCATTATTTATTATATTTTATATAATATTTAATAGTAAATAACTTTTGATCTACTGGTCCAATTTAAATGATTTAACTACCAAAATGATCCTCTCAAAGAGAGGATTCTAACAAGTCCAAAGCCACAAAAATCTAAATACAGGATCATAAGATCATTATAGATTTGTGTATTATTACTATATAGTATTTATTTAATAAAACTATATAGTAATAATATACAAACCTATAACGATCTTATGATCCTGTAATTAGATTTTTAAAATTTTGAGCTTGTTAGAATCCTCTCTTTGAGAGGATCATTTTGGTAGTTAAATCATCCAAATTGGACCAGTAGATCAAAAGTTATTAACCATTAAAGTTTATAAATATTTTTAATCATATACGCAGAATTTGATTGGCTATTAAACCAGTCAGGTGGGGGGAGGAGGGTAGGCTCTATAGTAAATAGAAATCAGGTGACTTCTGGCACTCCCTTAGTAATCAAAAATATATATATAATATATGAGTATTTATATTACTTATTTGTAAAAAAAAACATTTATTATTTTTTGATTTAATATTTTTTAAAAAAAATTCAAAAATATTCAATTTTTAAAAATAAAAAATTACAAAAATTAATTTTTTAATATATTTAAAGCTCAACCAATCAATTTTAAGTATTTTTTGTGCTACTACGCAAGTAGCTTGGTGTAACTATCAAGAAAAAATATGCAAAATTTTAACTAAAGTTATTATATAAAAAAAAAAGTTATAACAAAAAATAAAACATCAATTTAATCTAGTTTACTATATAAAAATTACTAGTTTATATAGTAAATTTAATACCTATTTAGGTTAAAAATATTAAAAAATCTATAAATTTGTAAATATTAAATATTTTAATTATGTATAAATATAAAAAATAATCCTTTTAACTTTTATTTTAAGCTGAGATTAATTAAAATTTTATTAATTATAAATTTTACTAACTTGTTATTTATATATATTTTAGGTTAAAAATTATAATATTTTTCATATTTACAAGTATTTAGTTTATAAAATATACTAATTTAAAATTTTTAAAATTTATAAAAATTTTATTTTATATAAAAACATTTTTGTCTTAGAAATTATATATAGTTTGCATAATAAAAAAAAATTAAAATTTAATAAAAATATAATTTAACTATAGAATGTTATTTTATAGCGACCTGTCACCATGGTGACCCCATGATCGACCAATAAAAATTGATCACGTGAATCACGTGCTCGATTGATTTTGATTAATCAAGCACGTGATTCACGTGTCAATTTTTATTGGTTGAGTATATTACTATTTTTTTCACGTATTTGCACGGGTATTACAAGAATCCGAACACGTGTAAAAGAAGAAAAAAATAAAAATATGAAAAACAAATGTTTAAATCAACCTCGATGCACTAATTAAAAATGACGGAAATGAAATTTTACATATAATAAATAACATTCTAACCCCAAAGCCTCTAACATTAAGGCCCTAACCCTAACTTTAAATTTTTTATCTCATGCACTCAAAATTGAATTTGCGCAAAAAGCTTTCTTCCATATTTGCAGATTTTTTGTAATATATGAATCTTTTTATTCATCCTTTTCAACTCCTATCCATGTTGTAACAATAAACGAGCAAGTAATTTCCGGTTTGATTGTTTGTATCTGCCAATTTTCGATCAGTATATTATAGTATCGGTATATTGTAATACTGGTCGGTGCAATGAGCTATGCGTAATATAATTGTTGTGTATTTAAAATATTGGATAGAATTTAGTGTATGCAGTTAGCAAATTCGTATAAGTTTTTTTTTTTTTTTTTTTTTTTTTTTTTT
>QKWP01001578.1:84598-97815 GCA_003550325.1 Gigaspora rosea
TTAAGATAATTTATTTTAATTTTTTTACCAATGAGTCCAGCACCTAAAAAAATATATAATTATATATTTTTTTAAATTACTTTATTGATTAGTTAAACATGGGACATAGGCTTGGACGATTTTGGACAATCTTGGACGTTGGACAAAAAACATAGTATGGACACGTCCAAGTGACAACACTGGATATGGGTACCCGATTAACTCGCATAAACCCGCATATATTAATCACCTGACCTTGAACGAATAGAAATTTAGAAATTCAAGAAATTCTTTGCACTCCCATTTTGACACCTTTTTTTCATATATATATACACATATAATTTTAAAACACGTCATATAAGCATACTTACCTACCTTTCATACAAATTAACATTTATACATATAAAGCTTTTCCAAGTTTTTGTTAAAAAAAGCACAAATACACATTCTCCCTTTAGCATGGCAAATGTTACAAATTTCATAAATATCTATATAGATGACCCTTTTCTATTAGATAATAATATCTATATGGATGATTCCCTTATTGAAGCGGAAAGTTCTCCATATTAACGAATCTGATAACCTGAAAACCAGTGACTCCTCCATAAACAATAAGATTTAAGCTTTATTATAATTTCAGAATTTTTGATTGGGTGCATAAAATCGCTTGCAAATTATTTTCGTAGAATTTTGATGTACAATAATCGGGTCCCGGTTCGGGTTCAGGTTTTGATGATATGGTTCCAGGTCTGAGTACTGAATCGAATCAAATTTTCAATTCGAGTCCGGTTTTGCACAAAACCCGGGCCGAACCAGACCGTGCGGAACACTAATTGTAGCTTAAAAAAAGTTTTTGTATATTTTCGCTTTTTTCTTTTTTTTATGCATTGTTTAGATTTTTGCAGAAAGTAGTGATATAATCAACCAAAAAAATTTAATCACGTGAATCACGTATTTAATTGATTTTGATCAATTGAGCATATGATTCATGTGATCAATTTTTATAGGTCGATCATAGGTCACTATAAAATAACACTTTTATTTTAATATATTATAATTTTTATTTTTTTAATTTTAGAAGTAAAATTAATAAATTTTCATCAAAGATATAATATTGCTTATCTTTATTTAAAAAATTAAAAAAATTAAGACTATATACTAAAATAATTTATTTTTGAGTGCTAAAAAAGTTTATTTAGTGGCTAAAGGTATATTAAATTAGATTTTTAACATTTATTACTAGTGCGATTCATCGCTACCCTGATTGACCAATCATTTTGTCTGTTTTGATTTTACATTAATCAAAACAAAACAAATAGTGCCTGCATTACGATTAGAGTTAGGGTTTGGCAGGGCATGAGTTAAAAGGCCCAACTAACCCAAAGAATTTTTTTGCCAAGAAAAAAGTGTAGTTTCTTAGTTAAAATTTTAAGTTAGAAGCGATTTTTTAAAAAAAGTTTGTTTTGCTTTGATTTTACGTTATACCTGATCCTGCATCCCAATTGGTTGATCAGGATGGCGATGCATCGCACTGGCGATGAATGATAACTCTCATTAAATTATTAAATTTTTGCATAAGGCAAAATTATATTTGATGAACATAAAAATTAAAAGTTAAATAATAAAAACTTTTTAAATTTTAATAAAAATTTTAGAATATGTATATTTTGATATTTCAAACAAGTTTACTTAATTGATAATTATCAATCAACATAGTAAAATTTAGACTTTACTATGTAGCAACTTTTCCCGAATTTTATTATAATAAATATTTTAATATTATATATATATGTTGTGTCCCAGATAAGAATTTGTCCCAATTTGGAATCTGGCCTAATCCTACCTCTAACACTAGCCTAACCCTAACCCTAAAGTCACCTAAAGTCCTAATTCTGCTACAAAATTCTCATCTGGGGCAGCCCGATTCTGAATCGGGCACCAGGACACAACATATATATACAGTGTTGTCGTGTCTAATATGTCCAAGACTTTTTTTACCCATGTTCACCCACAGTGTCCACAACTGTCCAAAGAATATTTTGACTTTAAAATTTAATAAATTAGCTTAAAAAAGATATGATTATATATTTTTTATAGTTTTGACTATTTTTCTAAAAAGAAAAAAATAGGATATCTTAATAAAATTTTAAGTAATTTAGAATTATTTTTTTGTTCACAATTGTCCACAATTGTCCACAATTGTTCACAAATTGTCCAGAGCTGTCCCGTGACAACACTGTATATATATATAGAATGTGATAAAGTGGGAACCTCCTTCTCCTATGATTTACTGTACTTTCCTAAAGTATAAAAGAGTCCAAAAAATTTTAGTCTAAATATTTTTTTTAAAAAAAAATAAAAAACTACTTTACTAAAAAAAGTATTAAAAAAAAAGATATAAGTTTCTATACAGTATTATAAAAAATTTAAACCTTAAAAATACAATATGCAGTCTGCAACTAGGGCTTTATATAGCTTCAGAATTTATTCTTATATTACTGCTATAAACCCTTTTACCAAATAATATAAGTAAATATACAATATAAATTAATAAAACAAGTGCATTATTATTAAAAACTTTTTTTTTAAACAAAAGTAAGTATAAAACTAAGCAAAAAGTCCTACCAGATTCAAGTATAATATTATATAAATAAAGGATACTATATTAATATGAGTATTGGTCTCATCTTTAATATTTAAAAAATAAAATATAAAATAAATATGAGTATTCTTTGGTACCAAGTTTTAAAAAAACAAAGGTTTTAATAATAAAATAGTTGTATTTTGTTGATAACATCAAAGATTTCTTGGTTCTCTTTGATAACTACAAAGCTTTCAAACAAAAAATTTATACAAAGGTTCTCACAATAACCTTATACCATTTGTTGCTGCTATGCATTTATCAATTGGATCAAATCTAATATTTTAACATGACAATTTATAAAGTATCAGATTGGCTTAAAGCAAAAAAATCAAAAGTTAAGACCATTATGATCTCCAGACCTGGAGGATCCTAAAAGACAATACGTATTCAGATTCATGAAAACTTTCCAAGTAAAAACAAGCTTAAGGCAGGCATAAGCAAGTTTGGATGTGTTGGTTTTTTGGGACTCAATGCCACGAAATATCAATGCAGTAGCATGTGTAGATGGTCGTTCAACAAAATATTGAATAAGGATGTTCTCAAGCACCTCACTCAATGGATTGGGGGCAAATTTTTAATCATCGGAAATTGAATAAATTAACTGCCATTTCGATGAACAGATCAGCAAGCTACAAACCGTCAAAAATTTGTCATTGATAAAGGTCGTTCAGGCATTACTTTATATTCAAACATAATAATAAACAATAAATTCTCACTAAGTTTCTATCCTATCCAAAAAAGTAACCATTTTATTGTTAATACTCGAAGCTTTTAAAACAAATAATCGATGCCTTGATATGAACATAATAAATACAACACATTTTTTAAAATAATAATAATAATAACATAAAAAAAATTTACTCTTGTTGCTATAAAGCAACTTTCGCTAATGATTCGATAAATTGATTCCATTGTTGTTGTAACAAAAAATTTAAATTAGTATAATCATTAAAAGGAGAAGCCGATGCAACTAAAGTTGAAGCTTCGGCAGTCAGTTGAAAAAGAATTTTTTTTATTGAATTTTTTTAGTTGTTTTGGGTGGTATAGTGAAGATCACGAACAAAAGAAAAAGAGTATGCTCGAGCATTTAATTCTGTCAATATCGTCATTGATTGTGATGCTTGAGCGTCATCATGATCATTATTAAATCAATTGATTGAGATGCTTGAGAACACCCTAAATATAAAAAAAAATTTTTTTGATGTATTTAAGGTAGAAATTAAATAAATAAAAGTTTTATAATTAATAAAAATTCGAGCATCACTTTTGTTGTCTAATGTACATTAATGAGATAAAATAATACAGTAGAAGTTAAAGATATGAACCCGAAATGAACCCGAATGTTATCGCTATGAAAAAAAAAAGATGGTCTCGACAATCTTTTTTTATCATAGAGTTGTGCTGATTGGCTAAAATTTAATATGCAACATTTCGCAATGTGAACCTTCAGCAAAATTGCCGTAAGGATTACTTCAATTAATCATAGTAATGTGCATGAACTCGATCATTATTACAGTATTAGCTAATCTCATTTAGATGCTTGAGAGCACCCTTAACTCGCTAAAAATCTGATCAGTTGACATGTGATTACGTAAAGGTTTTAAACCAAATCTGGTAAATAAAATTGAAAGCCCGAAATCTCAATTTTCTTTTCAACGCTCATTTTATCAGTCGGAATAACTGAGCTGAGTTATCTTAGATAAGATTAATTTAGCGTAACTTGTGTTATCTTCTACAAATTTTCATCTAAAGTTTTGTCATCATTTAAATCAACAAGCAAGTAGATCGAGTAATGCAAGATCTTGCATGAACTTTTTTTTTGCTAGGACAGAGCTGTTTCTTGTGTAATAAATAGAATTTATTTTATTTTATTATTTTATTTTTTTTTTACTCGGCTGAAATCTGTGCAATCCGAGATAATCAAAATTCGAACACTTTTTTTATTGCCCGCGAGAAATAAGTAATTAAAAAAAAAGATCAACAGATGAACAAAATGATGGAGTTAAAATTAGCCAATCAACAGTTTAAAAAGTGAAAAAATTTTTAATTGTATTCATTTTCGATTTAACAAGAATGGAATAAAGGAATGGTGTAATAGGAAATGCTCACAAACTTAAATTTCATTATCTAATCCCCTTGATTGTCTGTGTAATGAAACATATATTATCATTCATTGAATTTAATCGGTGAACATTACATATCTGGATATTCAATTCAGTGAAAACGGATGTGTAATCGGATATTCGGATATTCTAGTATTTACTGAACATCCGGATATGTAATTCCTCGGATCAGACTTTTACTCGTGCGAGGTGCGAAAATCACATAAGTTGTTACGTAAACTCGTTAGATAAGCTCATCATACCACCTATTGCTATTATAATTTTATGACAAATACCTTGGTGTATAGATAAATACTTTTTTGTGTATCTTCTGTTTTGGATTCAAAATTTCATTTTCAATATAAGTTATAAAGTAACTTGTTTATCTTGAACATAATAATAAAATATAATTGATTTATTTTTATTGATTATTATTAGTGTTGTTATTTTATCGTTATCGTTATCGTCATCGTTATTTATTGTTATACAATATAAAAAATTACTGCAGGGTCATAACTTTATTGGAATTCTTCATTTTTGGTAGCCAACAAGAAAGATATTGATTAATCAATACCGTTATGTGTACACATTTTAGGGGCTTTTCGTTATGAAAGTGTTAAAAATTTGAATTAATTCGAAGTAATCTCGGGAAGTAGAAAACATATCGATATATATGTTAAGCGCGTCCATATTTAATGCAGTATACCGATATACCGATACAATACGAAAGTATAAAATTTCTTAATTTAGAATCAATTGAAAGCCACTCTTTCTATATTAGTTTAACTATCAAGTGACTTTTAGAATCGACTTTGAGTCGACTTAAAAAAAGCTCAACTCATAACTAACTTAAAATGACTAATCGGAGCATTTTAACATCACTAATTCATTATGTGATATCTTTATAATATTATATAAGCCTATATGATAAAAGATTGAATCAAATTTTTTCTTCTTGTGTCGTGTTTAACCTGTTTAAACAATCTAAACTTGTACTTATGAAACGTGAATCATAATCAATACTAATCAAAAAGAGTCTTCATACTATCTTTCATTTAGATATAATAAATGGTACATAATGGAAGTCAGTTGTTATATTAATAATTGAATGTCTTAAAACATTTGATTAGTTCAAAGTAAAATTATATATATATATATAATATATATATATATTGTGTTTATTTAACAATTATGAGGTCTTTAAGTGAATAACATATACAATTATGATCGGGTATTCGGATGACGAGATGAAAAAAAAGTAAAAGTGAATATGTACAAAACGAAATCATTATTTAATGTATAAAACAAAAAAAGTAGTAAAGTAAGAATAGCAATAGATTATTCTCCTATGTATTTGTACAAAATAAAATAGATTTGTCAGACTATCATAAGCAATAAACCTAAAAGCTCAATAAAAAGAAACTAATTTTTAAATACAAAAACCAAAGATTACAAAAAATAACCAAAAATTAATGTAAATCCTATATATCTAAATTATTCAATTTCGTAATCATCTCATGAAATTGAGTGTCTTTCTGTTGTGATAATATATTATTAGACGTAATTATCTTATCAGATACCGATGAAAATCCTACTTGCACATCATTGCCGATAGAGTTGATCTCACCGCTGCTAAAACGAGTTTTCTGATATTCAACATTGTGATTATAATAAAAATTCTTAAAGTATTCATCATTATTCTGATTATTATAAAGATCATTTTCATAATTTTCGTTGTTAATAATCAAATCGTCAAACATTTCATTTGTTGGTGTAATATTCAATTGAGATGATGTATTGAAAATAGGCAATGAATCATAATTACAAGTATTCAAAGTAATTAACTGTGAGATATTAGGATTAGGTGGATTATGTGAATATGACATAGTAATATCATACGGCCTTGAAAGTGTTGGAGTAGATGCACCAGAGGATAATGGTGAAGGACTATTTTGAACAAATGACGCGGGTGGTTGATATCCGTACTGGTGGTTGTTTAATCTTTGAATTTGTTGGATGTGATAAAAATATTCATAACTATTATGAGAAATATCGTTTAAAAATTCTTTTTCACAGTGACTATCAGTTAATACGAGTGGTGTTATAGGTGTTAAAGGACTTGAAACAGGACGCAGCATAGGACTTGGACATGGACTAGCATTTGGACTCATGTTTGGTGGTGATAAAGAGACAAGGTGAACATCCATAACATTAGAAGAATGGAGTACGTCGTCAGCGTTTGTGATTAAGTGGTTCAGAACACTTGGACATATTTTACGGTCTGGAGTTGCGTAAATGTGCGCAGAAGATTGCGAAGGTGAATTATTATTCATCTTAAGCCTTATTGAATATAGCACAATATTTGTATGCTGTAAATAGCTGTAAATATTGTTATGTTATAACAATGATTTTGATTATAACTGACGACGCCTACCAAATTATTTTAAAAAGATAGTAGTACTCACTTTTAGAGAAAACTGGTGACAATTTGCAAAAAAAAAAAAAAAAAAAAAAAACCAATCTTTTTATATCATAAATGCTGGAATTAAATCACAACTATATATATATTTATTGTACGCACTTATTTTTGTGTATGTATAAACTAAAAAAAGTATTGTGGGGTAATTGACATTGAGTATTGAACATCAGTGACGTAATATAAATTCCTTAAAAAATTTTTTTCTAACCACTGATTTTGTGTAAACCTCCCCACACGCATACAATATGCCAGCCCCCCACAATATCACAAAAAAAAATAATAAATAAAAAAAAAATTCGTTTAGATTTGCATAACATACGTACAGTACGTACGTACATATGTACTTAATTACTTCTGACCAAATGTTTGTATTACCGTTCAAAACATATTAGTGTATATGATTGCCTTAAAGAGTCATATATGGCGTTGGTCAAAGCAATTGGCCTTATTTATTCCAAAAACTTTGCCACGTTTAAAATTTTAGGCATAGTATTTTCTCAATCCGTACGTACGTACGTACATTTTTATATGCATATTATGTATATATGTGGTAATTAATAGTAGAAGGGTCTTGCAAGTTGTAATATTATTTACAATCTTGTCCGACTTTACCCTGGACTTCTTACAACTTTTTGTTCTATCCGAACGATTATTTTCTTTTGTAAATGTGTAACCATCAAAAAAGATATATATTACTGATCTTTATACAATTAATTTGTTATTAGACTTACTATTTTATTATACTTGCCAAAATTAGGTATATTGTAGTCTAATTAATTTTTATTGTTCCGTTTATACGCGTGATCATATTTGTATATTCGTGTAATAGCACAATTACGTGTTTGTGCACAGGAGTCCACCGATTCTTGAGAAGAATCCACCAGCTTCTTGAGAGAATTCTTGAGAGAAGTCTACTGATTCGTGAACAGAATCCAATAATTCTTGAGTTCAGCGGTTCAAGTTTAAGATTTGATGATCCGTAAATATTTATACAGTCGTCCTCCTCTACAATCACCCAGTTCGTATTGATGATGTGATTATATAAAGGTATTTAATGCTTATAAAGAAGCATTTTTTATATAAGTTTATTGCAAAATTTAATGTATATACTATGTTGTGATTATAGAGGAGGTGACATAGAGAAGGTGATTATAGAGGAGGACCAATAGCAATATACTAATAAATTTTATATTAAAAAACAATCAAAATTATTTGTTAAATTTTATATATGCATTATAGTATACTTTATTATAATATAATATAGTATTTTTTTATAGTCAAAATTTATATTTTTAGGAGATTAAAGCGAAGTAAATTTAGTAGAAGTTAGTATTGCTTTTTTAATACAGTAGAAGAGCTTTTATATATATTATATAGATTATATATTTTTAAATATATAATCTATATAATAATTGTTAATTAATATAAAATGAATTAAAATTCATTTTATATTAACAATTATTATAAAACGCACTTTCAAATCCGTGTAACAAAGCAAAAAATAAATTTTTATAAAACAAAAAATAAATTTTTATATAGTAAAACAAAAAATAAATTTTAATTATTTTAGGTTAGAGTAAGGCTGGGATTTTACTGGGATTTTATTTGGGCATTAGTATATACAAATTTTAGCAAGGGATTTGGTTTATTAAAGCCCTAAAAGTGCTTTTATAAGCAAAATTTTGAGATATAAATGTTTTTTTAAAAAAATAAACAAAAAAAAAAAAATTTGAAATTTTACATTATTGTAACATGGTATAAAACACCATAGGTATGTTTTAGTAAAACTCTTAATTAGTAATTCGTGATAGAAGTTAAATAATAATATAATAATAAATAGTGTTAAGTTTATATATAAAATTTTATTATTTAAAAATTTTCAAAATATATATAATTTTTATATAATTATAAAGATAATTTTTTTTTAAACTTAGGCAGTCTTGTTAATACTTTATTTTATTAAGAGAATTACATTTTTGAGCCATATTTGCAAATAATTACTTAAAATGTAAGTCTAATATCATTCAATATTTTGCTTGTTTTGAAGGTGGCTGAGGACCTGAACATGCTCTCGTAGAAATATATGAGAAAAATCGTATGTAGCTGCGAGACTATCAAACATCAGTGCAACAACCGTACCTGGGCACTAGTAGAATAAGCCGGGTATTAGCCTATATTATCATATCTGCGGATTTCTGGAATTGGTAATTATTTTGACGCACCCCAAAAATGATCACAGGGAGTGTCAACTAATTTGACACTCATAATTAACCAATCAAATCAATCAACCTAAACTAAACGCTGCACGCTACGTAGTACTATAGTATATTTTTTATATAAATTTTAGCACGTTGCAAGACCGTGAATCTGAATGTTGAGAGAAAAATAATTAGATGTGTTTTCAAGAACAACACTGACTTCATATAAACTCTCCTATAGGAAAGGTACTTGCAGATGCACTTCACAAGGACACCCCACTATTTTGCGGTAATAATCTTGGATCAAAAGACTGATTTCTTCAAATCTTCCAGTAATAATTTTGGCTTAGAAGAGGCTATTGCCAGTAATAACCTTGGAACAAAAAAAAAGGTGGGTGCAATTTACAAGAATACTATCAGTTTTCTTTTGGATTTTCCCAGTAGTAATCTTGGTTCAGAAGGAGTTCAGATGCACTTTGCAAGAATACCACAGACTATCTGGTAATAGCCTTGGATCAGAAGGTGGAAATGTATTTTGCCACGCTGATTTTTTTGAACCTTCCGAGTAGTAACTTTGGTTCAGAAAGTAGTAAGCATTTTTAAATGAACTTTGCAAGAACGCCTATATTGAATTCCCAAATAATAACTTTGTATCAGGAGGAAAATGACTAGCATATGCACTTGCAAGAACACAGTCTTTTCGGTAATATCCTTGGATCAGAAGGTAAAAAAATATCCAAATACATTTTACAAAACACCACGCTGATTTCTTTGAACCTTTCGGATACTAAGAATACTACACTGAATTCGGTAATAATTTTGGGTCGGGAGGCAACATGTAATACGTAGTTAAAAGCATGAAAATGAAATTTTTATTTGTCAACATTAATTACTTTCGACGTCTGATTCAAATAAAATAAGTGACGTATTTATTTCAAAAGAAGCGACTACAAATTTTATTTTTTTAAAGCGTATACTTATTTACATAATCGTTTACCAGTGAATGTTTATCAAAAAAACCAATTTTCTTCGGTTACGCCTATTTAATTTTATTCAGGATTTTAAAACAGAAAACAGTACTAACAAAGACCTAATAAAAAAACTAAATACTACTTAATTAACAACACCAACTACGATCTAAAGCACCACGACAATCTAATTACTACACTATGGTACTAACTACAACTAATTGAAAATACTAGAAACGACCTCTTATAACTTAACAATTTGAACTCCAACGATGACCCTTTAATGGCAACCTTAATCAATTTCTCTAACAGTGACCTAAATCAAATAAAATAAAAACATAAATAAATAAAAAAAACAACACTTCTTAAATAAGATCATGTAAAACCGCTTTTAGAACAAAATTATTAAATGCCAACACCAACATGTACCATAAAAGATTGTATACGAGATCACTCTTGATAATGAATCAGGCCCATGTACGAGCCACAGACTATTAAAATAAATGTGTACTTATCTTGCCAATAATATAACCATTTTGCTGTATATTATACACTGGATTAATTATAGATTTTAAGATCAGTAAAAATATAAGATCCGGATCTTGTATACAATCTTAAGTAGTACTTATTTTTTTACATTACTCTTACTTAAAGAATTTCTTAGAAAGGTGTGATTGGTTTTGAGGTCGGGCGATTGGTTTGACGTATATTAAAACTATTGTTTTATAAAAAATTAATTTGTTTTTTTTGTAATTTTTGGGGTACAAAATGATCAGCTGATAATCAGCTGATACTAAATCGAGGGTACTAAAAAAAGGTCCAATTCCAAAAATCCGCGGATATGTAGTTAGTTTTTAGTTTATGTAATTTTTTTACGTAAACTGCTAATAAGTAGAGCATGGTTGTTAAGTTTAAAAAAATATATATATATTTTGCTTGTTTTGGCAAATTTTTAAATATGACCTGCTATATGTTTCAAGCATAGTTTGAATCAGAGAGCTTATTATAACTGTTTACTTTTTAGACCTCCTTCTCTTATCTTCCCAAGTAAAAGTATACTACTAGAAAATAAAATATATAACAAAATAAAAAAGGAATAATATAAAGAGAACAATAACCTATATTGTCTAAATGAAAAAACCAAAATAAAATCAAATAGAACAAATAAAAAGAAAAAAAAAAGCAAAAAGAAAACAATATATAATAGCAAATTGCCAAAGAAAAAAGTAAAAAAAAAACAAAAAGCACTATTATAATTTGTACCAAACATAAAAATTATATAACAGTCATCTGATTTGTTATACAATATTAGATATAAATTTTTTATATATAATATTTTAATAAAATATATAGAAATTACTATAAACTTTAAAGCAATAGTATTTCTTAGCCTATATATTAACTTTAAATTAAATTTTGTAATTATATAAAACAAAAGGGGGTGAATAAAAACCTTTCTTGCCAAGTTACAGTTTTGCCATTTTTGCACAAAATGAAAATATAACTTTACCAAAAACAAATATTTTCAAATTTTTAAGATAAAGCTTATATATAAAATCATGTCCTGAAAAACTTTACTTAGATAACAGAAGTAGATTACCTTGAAAGAAAAATGTGTTATCTATATGCTAAAGTTAAAAATTTTGACTTTTTAATATAAACTGTTTTTTTGATTACATCAGCAAATTTATAATAGCATAATTTTACGTAAGGTCTTACGAACCGTAATATAATCAATATTTCGAAATATTATGAAATTAATTTCGAAATATTTCGAAATATATTATGAAATATTTCGAACCCTTTCAAAATATGTTACAAAATATTTCGAACCCTTTCAATTGTTTTAGGACTAGGAAACCAAGCTGGATCAGTAGATCTGTAACCTGGATCACGCATTAGACTGATTTTTCGAAATAGTTCGAAATAGTTTGATGATGTTCAAATTCTGTACTACAAGATCAGATTAGATCTTTTGTTTATAATTAAATCTTCTATTTTGTTTTTTTTCGCTTTTTTATTTTCGTTCCTTTTCGTTCCTTTCGTTCCTTTTCGTTTCATTTTTTGTTTTCGTTTGTTTTTTTCATTTTATTTTATTTATTTATTTTTTAATTATTTTATTTTATTTTTATTTCGGTACTTTACAAGAAAAACAAATACTTTTTGAAACCTTGCGCATGCCAACTATGACTTCCGACACATTCAAGAACACACCCCCAGCAATTTTTAAATTTTCAAAACGCTTCTTTGGAGAAATGAAGAAATGGTCACAAGTTTTCACAAGTTTTCGCAAGTCTTTGCAAGTTTTTGCAAGTTCTTGCAAGGCTTCGCTTCATTTATTTTTTCGTTTCGTGTTTTTTGTTTTTGTTTTTTTTTGTTTATTTTTAAAATTTTTTTTATTAATTTATTTCATTTCGGCACTTTACGAGAACAGAACCCTTACTTCCTGGTACTTTGCAAGAAAACCAACCCGGACTTTTTCGGCACTTCACGACTTTTTTGGAATTTCAGAATTTGCAAGAACGCGAACAGTTTTTGCAAGTTTTTGCAAGTTTTTGCAAGTTCTTGCAAGATTTCACTTTATTTATTTTTCGTTTCGTGTTTTTTGTTTTTGTTTTTTTAGTTTATTTTTTAATTATTTTATTTATTTTTATTTTGGCACTTTGCGAAAAAAGCTAAAACTTTTTGAAACCTTGCGCATGCCAATTACGACTTTCGACACTTTCAAGAACACATACTAGCAATTTCTAAATTTTCAAAAACGCTTTTTTAGAGAAATAGGCGCAAGTTTTCGCAAGTTTTCACAAGTTTTCACAAGTTTTTGCAAGTTCTTGCAAAGTTTCGTTT
>QKWP01001578.1:101880-115834 GCA_003550325.1 Gigaspora rosea
TTTTTTTATTAATTTATTTTATTTCGGCACTTTGGAGAAAACAAAACTTTTTGAAACCTTGCGCATTCCAACGATGACTTCCGACACTTTCAAGAACACACCTCCAACAATTTTTAAATTTTCAAGAACGCTTTTTTAGAGAAATGGTACAAGTTTTCGCAAGTTTTTGCAAGTTCTTGCAAGGTTTCACTTTATTTTTTTTTGTTTCGTGTTTTTTGTTTTTGTTTTTTTGGTTATTTTTAATTTTTTTATTAATTTATTTTATTTTGGCACTTTGCGAGAAAAACAACAACTATTCGAAACCTTGCGCATTCCAACGACGACTTCCGACACTTTCAAAAACGATAGAAAACAAAGAAGCGAAGATAATAGCTAACTGTGGGGTGAGCGAAAATAAGTATATAGGGCTAGTTTTTTGTATATAGTAATAGAATTAGATGCGACATAGTGCGAAAGTAGTTTAAAATATTTGTAATAATGTAAAAATAATATGTAATATATAATAAAGTATGTAATATTAATTAAAAATGTATATTTAATAAATGTAAAATATAATATATAATAATAATAAAAAAATAAAAAGTTTATATTAAATTTCGAAACCATGCGAAATATTGGGAAAACCTGTAAAAAAGCATGATTATGTGAATATGTATATCGTTTATTTATTTTTTAAAAAATTTTAAAATTTGCGAAAATTTGCAAAATATTGCGAAACAATGCGAAAATATCAAAATATTACCTCTTGCGCGCATTTGTTTATTGATCTGCATGAGTACGCGACTCCTGTAAAGGGGGTAATTTGCATTTTTTTATTTGCAATATATTTCGAAAGAAAAATCCTATGTGCCACCCCGGGTGGGATTTATGTTTTTTTACCATCTCTACAAGATCAGCAATCAAATTTTATTATTTTTTTTTCTAGATTAGATTTTGTTTATAAATATTTTACCATTATTTATTTTTTCTCTTATTTTTTGTCGTTGGTGTCGTATTTCGGTATGTTTTTGTTTTGCTGGTGTTTTGCGTTCGTGCTTTTCTTTTTGCATTCATGCTTTCTTGTTTTTTTGCACTTGTGCTTCTTGCCTCTTTGCGTTTGTGCTTTCTTGCTTCCTTGCGATCGTGCTTTCTTGCTTTTTTGCGATCGTGCTTCTTTGCTTTTTCATACTTTGCCATTTGTGTTCTGCGTTTTTGCTTCCTTGCTTTTTTGCATTCGTGCTTTCTTGCTCTTTTGGTTTGTGCTTTCTTGCTCTTTTGTGTTTGTGCTTCTTTTTTTTTGCGTTTGTGCTTTTTTCTTTTTGCGTTTGTGCTTTCTTTCTTTTTGCGTTTGTGCTTTCTTTCTTTTTGCGTTCAAATTAGCGCACTAACTCTTTTTATTTCAGGTTTCTAGATTTCTTTCCTGTTGCTCTCGGCGTGGTTGAATCTCTGGAGTCGACCTTCGGTACGCTTCCCAGTGTACTCTTGGCGTTTTTTCCTACCTGTATCCTTTTTTTTGATATAATTAGCGCACTAACTCTTTTTTTTTAGGTTTCTAGATTTCTTCTCCGTTGCTTTTAGCGTTTGTGGTAGAATGGACTTTCGGTTTCGCTTCTCGGTGTGTTCTTGGTTTTTTTGGTTTTTTCTATAAATATTCTTTTTTTATTTTATTACCATACTAACATCTTTTTTCATTTTCTTTTTAGGTTTCTTTCTCGTCACTTTCGGCGTCTGTGGGGTGAATCTTTGAAAGGATCTTCGGTTCACTTTCCGGTGTATTCTTGGCGTTTTTTCTCACGTGTATCCTTTTTTTTTTTTTTGATATAAGTAGCGCACTAACTCTTTTTCATTCGTCATTTTTCGGTGAGTTTGTCCAGTAGGTTCATTGTTGTCTTTTTGCGAGTTCTTTCGTCGTCTTTTTACGGGTTCTTTCGTTGCTTTTCGGTAGTTCTTCTAAGGCCTCTTTGTCGTTTTCGCCGTCCTTGTCGCAGTGGATAGGCCGATTCTTCGCCGCCCTTGTTGCAGTGGTTTGGGGGGCTTTGTCACTTCATTATGCAACGATGTTTGTTATGCAACGATGTTCGTAAAACTTCTTTTTTTTTTTTTTACACGAAGTTTTTTTTTTCTTTTTTTTTTTGTTATGCGAAGTTTTTTTTTATATTATATGCGTTTTTTTTAAATAAAAAAATTGTATTTTTAATAATAAAAAATTGTATTTTTAATAATAAAAAATTGCATTTTTTAATAATAAAAAATTGTATTTTTAATTATAAAAAAATTGTATTTTTAGTGAGATTTGATTGGATGGTCCTGGGGGTGGCAAAAATAATTTACCACCCGGGGTGGCACATAGATAACTCCATTTCGAAATATTTCAAAATAATAACCGTAATATTACTGTAATATAGCGTAATATATTGCGTAATATGCCGTATTAATCATAAGATTTCTGTAATATTATGGGCCGTAATATCTTACGTAAGATTACATATATATAATTCGCTGATATAGGTAATCTACGCCCTTAAGCAAAGTTGTTTAGTATATGACTCTACTTAAAATAAGTTTGTGGCATGCTTTCTTAGACCTTTTACTAAGTAAAAAATGTGTTTAAAATTAAAAAAAAATTTTTTTAAATTTAACTCCATTTTTACTTAGTAAAAGGTTTGAAAAAGCATGCTACAACTTTATTTTGAGTAGTATTGTGTGCCAAACAACTTTGTTTAAGGGCCTAAAGTAGATTACCTAATCAAAAAAAAAGGTTTATATTGAAAAGTCAAAATTTTAATTTTAGCACATAGATAATCCATTTTTTTTACAAGATAACCTACTTCTATCACCTAATTAAAGTTGTTCAGGGCATAATTTTATATATAATTATTATTTTAAAATTAGAAAATATTTGTTTTTGGTAAAGTTATATTTTTGTTTTGTACAAAAATAGCAGAACTATAACTTGGCAAAAAAGGGTTTATTCATCTTTTTTTGCTCTATATAATCCTGAAATTTAATTTTAAGTTAATATGTAGATTGTGAAATATCACTGCTTCAAAGTTTATAGTAATTTTATATATATTTTATTAAAATTTTATATATAAAAAATTTATATGTCATTAGATATTTTGGCTAATAAATGTAGCTTGAGTAAACTAAAAAGTAATAATTAATTTATAGCATTAGTTACTGAACTCTTTCTAATGATCCCTCGTACCAAAATTTCCATGAACTCAGACCTACGAAAACTATGCAGTTAATATATTTACACACAACAAAACTCTACCAAAGCTGCTGTCGGGTACAAAGTCCATTCACTGTATGTTCTGTGACTGAAATAGAGATGAAAAAGAACAGTAGACTTATAAGCGAGGCACCTTGGCGGGCTTTGGTGCTATTGAGCAAAGATGTAGCAGAGAAACTCTGGAGCTTTGTCAAGACCTACGGATATGAAAATAGAAGTAGATACTTGGTTAGATATGTTATTCTGTACAGCGTAACTCTTACAACTCTTTTATTTTAGTACTCTTTTCCTGGACCGCTTTGGATATTTCGAAATTTTACAAAAAGTGACCAATTCGGCGTACCTCCTCCAAAAGATCAGCAGTGTTTACTCCTTCCAAATCCGGACGCGTCTACCGAAATGGAATCTCCCACGAGGATATTTGGGTTAATGCTTACCAAATAAACAATGAATGGTGTAATAGAGATCGGAGGGATCACGTGTAGAAATTTCTAGATGTTAAACGTTTTTTTTTCTTTTCCTCTTTCTAGAATACATATAGTGTTAGATTAGATTTCTTCTATACAACACTATATAATTTTTAAAGCCTAACACAGGCAAAAATAGTGTCATCATGGCCGTCTTTTTTTCAGCCTTTTCCTTTTCTTTGTTTTTATATTTTTTCGTTTATTCCCTTCCCTTTTATTTCTTGTTATGTTTTTTTTCATTTCGTTAGTTTAGCACTTTCTATTTTTTTTATCCTTTTTACTTTTCTTTCTATTTTGTTGGTAGTTCTTCTATCTAGGAGGCTAGGAGAAGAAGGTTGGGAAAGAAGACGGTCATGACGGGCTGGTAAGTCAGGTCAGTGATTCGGGGCGGATTGGTCTGAGGTAGATCGATGCAAACCGATGAGGCTAAGTTACTCTTGGCAGGTCACACATAGGTGCTCGAGTATTCAGGTACTTTATAGTAACCGGGTGAGCCACTCTTCGATTCAAACACCAAATGGTGGATGTAAAAAATTTTCTTTTGGAAATTATCATTAATAAAGCATTGAAGTGTGACATGATCGTCAAGTTCAAAAAAAAAAAAAATTTATATGTAACATATCAGATAACTAATAAGAGAAGTGACAAAAATCAGGTAATTTTTTAGAGAAGGGGGAAGTAAAAAAGGTAAAATTAAAAGGTGTGGTGACTTAGGGAAGTTGGTAAGTTGTCACCCCTCAAGTGGCAGGTCTAGAGTTCAAATCCCACTGGGGATGCTTTTGAAAAATAGACCTGTGTTCCGGTAACTGTGTTTTGTCGATCGGTTGGGTACACTACCTGTAGTCCTTGGTTACCATCTTGAATGGGAGCTTTCGGGCGAAATTGTGTCTCATTACACAGACAAATCCAAGAAACCGGAGAAACAGAAACCCATTTGGCAAGTTTCGAGTGGAGAGGTAGCTAGACTTTCGACGGTACCGGGGAAAAGGATTTTAGCGGTGACTGACCGGAAAACTGGACGGGCAAGAGCTCCTATGGCAAAGGGGGCCCACCAACCTGGCCGCCGGAGAAACCGGAGGAAAAGGTCATGTGTTATAGAAGCATGAACCAAGGAAAGGGAGACCTTAGGCACCTAAAGCCTGGCAGACCGATCCTTCCGGGCCAACTGGATTGGTAGTCTAGGATAACTGGGGAAAAGGATCCAAAGAGTGACTGACCGGGTACTGGGGTCTAGTGAACTTCGCAAGGGCAGTAGTAGGTAATGGTAGCGGTTGCAGGGTAACCCCCTGACTGCAAGTTGTTTGCCTCGGTGAATGCGTAAGTTACCGAAAGTGTAGGTGAATACCTGTGGGGGACAGGTATCACTCTACCAGGTTTACCACAGGGGCAAATGCCCTCCAATAGGTGTTTGGCTAAAGCCTCAGGGTACTTTCACAGCGAATTACTCGTGAAAGGGTATATTGAGAGGAACATTGAACATGGGTAGAAGCCAAAGAGTTTAAATAGGCAATCCCCTAGCTGGGTTGCAGATATGGTATCTAGTATAGAACCTTCGGGTGGACTATTTAAATTAGACAACCAAAAGTTGTACGTGTGGCTAGTTGTGCTCTCGTTATACAAATGTAATATGTAGTACAGTTATATTGACTGGGCCAACCCGTTTGGATCAATAAAGTGCTAGGGTACCTAAGTGGTCACCTTAATATTAAAAAAAAAAAAAAAAAAAAAGATCTGCAAAACCTTCAAAAATAAGCAAAAAATTACTATAAATAGAAAAGATCTGCATAAAAAATCTCAAAAATAAGCAAACTCATACCTGACCTATCTATATATTTCGGAGTTCTGACATGACCTAACAATTATAATAATTGTATATTTTTATTGTAAAGCTTTGCTCTAACTGAATTATCTTTCCTGACTCTAATTTGATTTTTGAATATTTCTTTTACTATTAGCGAGCTTATTGTTACGTTATTTAAAATAGTATATATTTTAATATAACCAAAACAAACATGTAATTGCAATTTACTGAGTTTATCTGAAATAAAAAGTATAAGCATTATTGATCTTTTGACAGAGTAAACTGTTTTGTCCACTTTTTGTGAAAATTTGAAAAGAGAGAATAAGATAAAAAATGATAAAAAACTCTTGTACCAAATTTAAAAAAAAGTATACTAAAAAAAACTCATTTTCTTGTTGTTCTCTATTGTTTTGCTATAGGTTACCACAGGTTACTTTATTGATAAAAGAGCTTTTTAGCTCCTTACCAAAATTTCTTATACAAAAGTGCTATCTCCTGCCAGTTATTTTATAAAAGATACTTTTGACTTGCTTGCCAAATATAAAAAAGAGTTATTTAGAGTATTGGTTAACCTTTATAAAAACTGTTTTCTGTAGGTCTTAAAAACTCTTTCCTGTAGATCACTAAACCAAATTCAGAGCTTAGAGAAACAACACAAAATATATAGAAAAACAAACAACGTTTGCTTAATTATAGGCCTTGGGGCCTAATTTAATACCTAAACCACAGTTCCTGTTTAGTTACCATTCAAAATAACTAAAAGAAAAGGAGATAGCCTTTTTACCACACCACGTGTGTTCTCGCACTTCTTTACGATGGCTTCTAGCCAACGACCGACTGAAAATCCTATGGAAGACATTCAACAAACTTCTTTAACTTCGTTTGATAAGATCCATGCTAACGTCAAAGAGGCAATAGACGCACCTACAGGCAGTATTGTCATGGAACACGGACACGGATGGCGGACAGTCCGGGACGGGACGTCCGGAACATGTCCGCCCAGAATTTTTTTTGTCCCGGACGTTTAGCTAATTAACACATGATAACCAGCCAATAAAATTCTTTGTATCCTCTGGAAATTATCATATAACCCAAACTAAGGGTCTGTATATTCTGCAATTTGATTGGTTTACCCGACGGACATGTCCCGGACATAGTAGGGACAAAGTTAAAAATTAGGCAGACATTGTCTGTGTACAATATCATGTCAGGACAATATTGTGGACATGTCCTGGATGTCCAATCCCGGACTGTCTGTGTCTCTGTAAAATTGGCAGAACAATGTCCATGTACAACACTGCTTACAGGTCCTTCTGCTAAACGTATCAAGACCCAATACCAGCCCTCTCCCAACACCACCCCTCCCACTCCTAAATTTTTGCTCAAAAGTGGCGATTCTAGTTTACCCCCGACAAATTTATTGATGACATCACCACATCAAAACACAACAACAAGCGTGGGAAATTTGATGATCATGCAGACTAATTCAATTCCCACGCTACCTAATGTAAACACTCTGGACCAGTTGCCTGGGAATATTCCCACACCCGATCATGCTGAACCACCCACCAACCCAACCCATAGGCCGACCCACCTGAACAGCAGAACCAACAGATTCTCACTGACTCTTTAACCAATCTGATCGACTCAGATGCCATGGAGACCGAATCCAATGCCACTATTGAACCCGACATACCCCGGAAACTCTACAGCCGAGCACATGCCCTGACCAAAAGGATCAAAAGAACTACCACAGATTGGATTACAGAAACCTTAAAGATTACAGCTAGACGTCGTGTCCTCACATTTGATAGCAACTCATGGAACTATGAAACGATCATTGAGGCCTTTGACTCAACCGAAAAATTAGAACAATTTCTGTCACACAAACTACGCTCAATACCCACTCAATTCAACATCCCGACCTCTATTAACCAAAAGATCCAATACATGGACACCGCTTTCTTCAGATCATTTACTAGAGACAAAAATGCAGTACCAGCATACGAAAAAGAATTCGATTTACTATTCGAATGGCACTAGAGAAATTTCGACGCCACAACGATGTACGATTTGTTAACAAAGTAAACCGCCAACAGATTTATGAGAAATTGAGAATTAAATTAGCAGTCGACTACTTATGCAACCTCGACTTCTTATTGCTCAGACCCCATGACTGTGCTAGACACATCTACTATTGTTTAAACTTGGCAAAAATCTCACCCAAACTTACGTTCGAACAAACACGTACTTGCCTTTACTCATCGCATGAGGACCTGCTGTTATCACTCCCAACTCAAACCCAAGATATAGATGAGGAAATACTCGCTGCACTACCATACTCACTTCCATTAGCAAATAGAAGAAACACTCGAGCTATCCTAACATCCCTACGCAAGGTATACAAGTTCGAACAACTCCCAGAGACCTACTTCGAATATTCCATCATACCGTTACCTTACAATATCGAAGAACTACACTCCTCGGTCCATAACCTGTTTCCTATCACTGACTGGAAAACGCTCAAATGCCTAGAAGAATATCGCCAAAAATTAAAAGTATACTACAGTTTCGAACGGATCCATGCAGAATTTTTCCAACTTCCTGTGGAAAAAGAAAAACTACCTACAACCATACAGGCACTGAACTCCGCGGTCAGACATCTTTTCCCATGTGACCCCAAAGACAACATTGAACTATGTAACTTGGTCAAAAAATTGAGGGAACACTACTCTTTCAAACGCATTCCCAATGACTTCTGAACTTGCCTGGGAACCCATACCGAGTCAAAACACAACTAAAATACACCTTCCCGATCACCGATGATGGATTAGCCAAAGAATTTATCAAAGAAATCGAAGGAAATTACAAATTCAACTGGCCTATCCCACTACACTACATGACTGCGAACCCAATAGATTTACCCAACCTACCTAAAGACCACAACCTGGTCGACAAAGACAAAGTGAACTTAACCATTCCAATTAGGTCCTCAAAATTACTGGTCGAAACCTCCAGACAACTACGTTCACACTACTACTTCCATTGTATACCAGAAAATTGGATTGAAATTATAGACAACATAGACAGAAGACCCAACCTACCAACCAACTTAGAAAAGGCAATTGTGGCCATCGCCCAGATTGAGGAATGCAAACACTTACAACTCCCATCAGGGAATACAATGATATCCAAACTACGATCGAAACCTTGCACAAACACCTTCGCTTCCGCAGCTTCCCTACGTCATTCATCCACGTACCAGATCTCCCACCACCAAGCTGGAACATGTTCGACAATTATTCACCATCCAAATGAGCACACTACCACTTACAGAGAATCTCCTTCTCCCATATACCTTACCTCCGATTTACAACAAACTCTGCAACCATCTTCCTCAAATACATACCCTCCCTCTATAAGTGATGAAAACATAAACTGCACACTAACTATAACAAATCCACAGGCCGAAAAACTTCTCTCATAATCTATTGACACTGGACTCAACATTGCCACCCACAATATACGAGGCCTTTCTAGACTAGAAAAAGCACAAAGCTGGATAAACTACTGCATGGAGGCCAACCTTCATATAATCTCGTTGACCAAAACAAAATTAACTGACTCAAGAGCCAAGAACTTGACTAACCCAATATATCTTTTTTATACTTCCAATTATGTAAACAACTCACAACTTAACTCTGGACCTGGCCTGGGTACAGCGCTTATGGTCCACAATCAACTCCAACCTTACGTCCACGATATCAAAACCCTACCAGGCACTGCAATTTATGTCGACTTTTTCTTTCCAAATAACAAAACTCGTATAATCTCGACTTACTTGCCATCTAGCACCAGCCACTCTCAACTCAGCAAACGAACGCAAAAGAAAGTATTCACTTGGTTCTTGGAAGTGAAAAACAAGAACTGGAACACGATCCTTCTTGGCGACCTAAATGCCAACTAGTTCAGGGACAAGAAATTCCCACTCTTTAATAACCTTAATGCAATACACGCAGTCAGCCTACTATCCTTCTACAACATCACGGAACCTACCTAGGTAGTACCAAATACCTCCAGCCAGATCGATGACATTTGGTTCAACTTAGAGCTAATTCAGAATATAGATGAACCAACCATTACTGCTGCGGACTATATATCTGATAGTGATCACAAAATTATTTCCACAATCTGGCATATAGAAATTTGCAAACAAAAAACCCAGCGAAACAAAAAGAAGAAACGAAAAATGTACCAATATAATAAAATGACAAAGGAAGACTGGGAAAACTTTTCTGCTGAAACTGACTTATTACTTTCACAAGCCTTACCCGTAGAAGACCTAACTTGGGATAACCAACAATTAAACAAGACCTGGAATATTTGGTCGTCAACAATTAAAAGGATGCTCAACAAACACGTCCCATATACTTATACTAGGCAGAAGAAGTTCTTTGCCCTATCACTAAAAGCAACCAACCTACATCTAGCACTGAAGTCCATGAACAAATGT
This sequence comes from Gigaspora rosea, assembly GCA_003550325.1. Classification (NCBI taxonomy): domain Eukaryota; kingdom Fungi; phylum Glomeromycota; class Glomeromycetes; order Diversisporales; family Gigasporaceae; genus Gigaspora; species Gigaspora rosea. The sequence goes on from QKWP01001578.1 coordinate 111,876, forward strand.
TTATGCTTACTAACCACCGAATCCTCCAACTGCTGTCTAAAAACTTGTAATAAACTCCTACATACCGCATCTACTCTCGCCGAGTTGGAAATTACCCCTATTACTCAATTAGACCTAGATTCCCCATCGACAACTATTCTCAAATTAAACCAAATCCGTCATACAATTTGGACCACTCGTAATTTGGAAAAATCGCAAGAACAAAGCAAAAAAATCGACTACTATGTCAACAGACGTTATAATAACTTCAAAGAAAATACGACCAGAATGCTTGACAGCATCCTGAAATGAAGACCAGAACCAGTGTGTACAGACAAAATAATCCTTACTGATCGAATCCTAATCGACAAAGCTGAAATAAAAACACATGTAAGATCACACTTCAAAACTTGAACAGAATCAAATCCACAAAACTCGCAATGGGAGAAGGACTGGGAAGAAGCCTACTCACCCATAGCTGAGATTAACACCTCAATCTATGACACCCTAACGGATACTATTACACTCGATGAATTAAAAGAAACCATAAACAACGCTCCCAAAAATAAAACAACTGGACCGCTAGCTATTTCTAATGAAATTCTACAACAACTCTCTGACCTAACACTATCTCTCTACTAAAAATCTTTAACAACTGCATATGTCTAAAACAGGTACCGCAACAATGGCTAAAAGTGAATATTTGGCCAATACCAAAAAAACCAGAGTACAAATATAATCTCAGCACCACGCGACCCATCACGTTAATCGATCACACCCGGAAATGCTTTACAAAAATTTTAACTACCAGATTAACTTCAACCATAATGAGGCGCGAGATACTCTCTCCAATGAACTTTGCGGCCTTTCCTCATTAATCTACGCTAACACCGGTTTCACAATTGACACTAATCCTTGAGGATGCTTCCATCAATCAAAAGGAAATTCGAGCACTTTCACAGGACATGTCAAAAGCTTTTGACTCGGTCCACATCGACACACTAGCCAAAGCACTTTGCCGAATAAAAATCCCGGAAACAATAATCGACCTCCTAGTCTACATACTATCCAACCGAACCAACCAAGTTATTACTGACCTCGGTTCCACAGAACCTTACTCAGTAATAGATGAAATTGACCAGAGAGAAACCTTCTCCCCCTTGCTATGGAAAATATATTTCGATCTCCTTATCTCAACCATCAACAAGAAATTTACTGGTTATTCCAGTATTATCCAGACTAACCCACCTAAACTAATCAACTCATCAGTAATGGCATACATGGATGACTCCCTCTGGCTCGCCCCTAATAAACAAACCCTCACAGAAATCCTAGATCTCGTAACTAGCTTTTACAAACTAAACAACATAAAAGTCAATCCTTCCAAATCCTTTTTAATTACTAACTCTACGCTTTTCCCACAATCCGTTTGCATTGACGGCACAACGATCACTGCTCTCCCTAAAAACATCCCTTTTAAATACCTGGGCGCCTGGTATACGACCAACAAGACCCCTAATCATGTCCAAAAACTCATAATATCAGAGATCAAAACTAACCTAAGAAAACTGCATTATGCTAAAATAACCGAAAAACAAGCTGCCTACTTCTACAACCACATCATCATACCTAGATTTCAATACCGTATCCTCTCCTCTTACCTAAACCCTTCACAACTTACCTCCATCAACAAAACAATAACAAAAATCATCAGATCGAAAGCGAGAATAGCCCAAGGTGTACCCAACTCCTTCCTGAATTGTGATGCAATATATGCCGTGACCAACATAGAACAAGCGCAATTGACTACTCTCATAACAAATCTACATCGTGGTCTAAACCATTACAGCTTTGATAACTCATATATAAAAATCCATATCCAACAAATACAGAACGCTGCAAATACAGATAAATCAATCTTAGAGGAACTGCCAGTCCTCACACACCAAGAATACCTAACTCACACCGGTCAATCAGTCATAGCAATCCACAAGCTAAACTTAAAATTTACTCGACCACTCAACAACTGGCCTATACCCACTATACTTCATAGAACCTCCCTCAACCCATTCATACTTATACACTCTAAATGCACCTATTTAAAAGAAATGCTAAACTGTCATAATATAAATTGCACAGAACAATTTCTCGATTCGACAAACAACAACTTACTTGATTGGACGACCCTCCACTACAACATCAGGAAAATACCCCGTGGAAGAACACCAAAGTGGTTCTATCTAATGCAAGACCTAATTACTTCCTCCGCAACACCTACCTTAAACATAAACAACGTAAACCCTTTCCTAACCCCTTCTTGGTTACCAAAAAAGAAAGGATGGGTTTTAACTCACAACGGTGAAATAGCCAAGATTTTCAACCCAAATCAAAAAACAATATACGGCAAACATTTTCTATATCAAGGAAACCAAATATTAAACGCCTGCGCGGGATGTTCACTCCCAAACAGGAGCTCACGACACCGATCTTGCTACTTACTATTAGACAAAGAATACATTCATAATTTACAAGTCGATTGTAAACTTACAATACATGCAAACATAAGAGATATCAAGCGATCACTGCAACAATTACATCAAAAGAAAACAACAATAACCAATGCACGACTCACTAGAATACAAAGACCCTCACGGCATTCGATAAACCACCAATAGAAATATGGGAAACACTAGTATCTAACAATTTTAAGAAAAAAATCCTAACACTATATCTCATCTCAAAAAAACTTCAATCGCCTAATCAACAAAAAATTATCGCCACTGGTCAAATTGGAACAGATGGGCCCATAATAAGCTGCTACAACAATACCTGGCCCTCGAAAATTACTACTCTCCTAACCCTACTAACCTTTATTGTTTCTACTACCCACAACCACGCAAAACTAGAAATAATTACTAATAACTCCTCCCTACATACTACCATAACACAAGCTACTGATACCCACTTCCTACAACATTTACGACTAGATCAAACACAATGGCCTCTCCTACTGCGCATGACCACAGCAATAATTGGCGAAAGGAAAATCAATATCATATACAACAAGGAATTAACTATAGTCGACCCTCTCCCTTCACACCAACTTAATACAACTCCACAGAATTTCTTATACAATCGCTATACACCTCTCTTGAACGACTTTGCTATCACTCACTCATTAAAATCAACAATCAAACTTATACACCAAACTACCAACCTTATACGATGGCATAACTAACAAAGAATAAATCTATGGGAAAACCACCTAGATGATATCGACTGGGATGCCACCCTAGCGACTATATCATACAATGATAAACCAAAAGCGCTATACACCAACCCGGCACTATCCAACTTGAAGAACTTCAAAGTGAAACTGCTCGCGGAAGAATTATCCACTTCACTCCTCCTACACCTTCGTAACCCTAAAAACTACCCAAACTACCTATGCCCAAGATGCTACTCAGGACCCGAAGACTATTCCCATCTACTAACCTGCATCTTTAACCCCTTCAACTTCAAAACAGAACTCAGAAGAATCTTAATTGAAACCGCAAGGAAAGAAGAAAAACCATTGGAAAACCCTGAAACCTTCGTTCAATCCTATCTCGAACTACATATCTCAAAAAAAATTCTATTTGGAATAATCACAAAAAGAACACTAGCCCCTTTTGCTTCCCTATACCTGAAGAACAAACTAACACCTCTACTTCACCACAACATTGCCGAATTCATCTATAAGAAAATATGGATCCCTTCTCGCATGTCCCGACACTCAGAAGTAGTCCCTCCTCCCCTTCCACTCCCATCTCCAACGATGCTGAAAACACTCCTACTAACCCCAAATCGCATAATTACCACAATAAATAAACTTATTGCCACAAACAATCTTCGCCCAAACTACATACTCAAAATCTAGAGGTCTACGACCATTCTAGTAAAGAATTAGGTCGAGAGTAAAGTAGCTCTTACCTCTACTT
>QKWP01001579.1:0-87755 GCA_003550325.1 Gigaspora rosea
GATTAGGCTCTGCGGCTGCAATAGCAGTGCAAGGACCTATGGGTAAGTAATAGCATTTACGCTATACATAATGCAATTGATTTAACCGATTCTCTTTGCAGCTATGAGATCTTTCTCAGCATTCTTAGGATGGAATAGTTTGTTCTTAGTGAAATTTGCATAAAATCATATGGTTGATTTGGTTGAAAATATTTAGGATCTAGTTATCCTACTATGTATTATAGAGCTAGTAAAATGATAGCGGACGGAATCCCCATATGTTTTTCCTCGTACTGTAAATAAAGTCATATGATTGAGCAATAATAATAAATTTTTATTAGATTTGACAGGTTATCAGTTTTACAGGATCGTTTTGGTAGGTTCAATGTATGTTGAATTTATATACCAAATAAATATTTAGTTTAAATTTTTTTTGTTATTATTTTTTATTAATATGTATTTAAGTTAATGAAAAATGATCTCTATACTTATAGGCTAAGGGCATTCTCAGTTTCAATAAATGAGTTGAAATATCATCAGAAATTAAATTTTATTTGATAGAAAATATTTGAATCAATCAAACTTATTATCAAGACAAGGTTAAAATTTTCAATTTTTATTATTACTGCATTATCATTAAATACTTATTTTTAAACCATTTACAATTATTTTCGATTAAATAAATGATCAAATAAGAATTTACTTTTTGTTCACGACCATTATCGTCAAGATTTTCTTTCTCTAAGTATACAGATTTTATAGTTTTGGTTTGGATATTCTTAGCATTTTGTCCATTATACATATATATTACTATTAATATATATTTTAAAATGGTTCATTGAAGTTTTAAATATGAATTTACCGCCAAACTTTTAGAGCGAGTGTGTAGAAAGTTTAAAATAAAGTTATGTTTAAATATTGAAAAAATCTAAACAGTGCACCGGTGCACCCCTATAAATTAGTATAAAGATTAGGGTTAGGGTTAGGTTTAGGGTTAGGTTTAGGCGAGAGGAGCATTTTTGCTTAGTAACACAACAGGGGTTACCCTAGTAAAATTGCGAAATAGCTTAGTAACATAACAGGGGTTGCCCAAGGGGTGCACTGAGTGCACGGTGCACTTTATAACAAATTCCTTAAATATTTGCTATATAAACTTTGAATGTTTAAATTTTTAAAAACCTATAATTTTTTAGTTTTTTAAAAATTTTTTTAATTACGAAATATTTAATAATTCCGGTTTCTTTTTTTCAAAAAAGAACATAATTACTTTAGGAAAATCTAGAACAACACTAACACTTTCAGTTGAAAGTGCAAAGAAAAAGAAAGAAGCTGATTGTGAGAATTATTTAGAATCTTACACTTTTTCATATTTGAAACATATGTAAATAATTTCTACTGATTATTTTAATTTCATTGATAAAAATTTGACAATATTAAAATTATTAATATACATTACATAGGTTTGATTAAATATGCTGTGGAACACCCTAGTAATTTTCAAAAAGAAAATATTTACATATTTAATTAGTAGAAAATGTACTACGAATCTAACATTTTAGTCAATAAACTCTTCTATTTTTTTTGCACAAGCTTATCAACAATTTTTTTTAACGATAATTATTAGAGTAACAAGATAAAGCATTGCACAAATGCAGTGGTTGAGGAAAAAATTATATGTTTAATATGCAAAAGAAAATTTCTTTATAGGCAGCGATTAGAAATAGTGCAAATTCATATAATTTGTTGTTGGTAGTTAGGATAGATGAATTATAGCAATACTACGTGAGATTATGTACTAGTAAATCATTTCACCTTTCTTCAAGCCATAAACTTCGTTTCACTCTGCATGTAAATAGTACTAATGTGCTATGTACGTATACATATATAGTTAATAAAGGTTTGTGCAGCATTAATCTTTTATTCCTGTCTAGAATACAATAAATTCAAGTCATTAATACGTGACAATTGTACACTCGCTATGAAATTGTTTTTGATCAATTTTTGTAAATATTCAATAAAAATTTTATATGTTATTTTCACAAATGCTTCTGGTAGAATACTTGAAAAAAATTTATATGTATTTAATATTTCTAGTAAAGCAAATATAAATGAATTTTTTTATAAAAAATTAAAAGTCAGGCGGACAATTCGTTTTTTAAAATCCATTAAGAAAAATCAATTACCTTTTTTGTATATCCTATTAATTATTCCAAAATCTTTACATATATAATAATTTATGGTATACTATTGCCAATGAAATCAGATAGAAAGAGAAATCCTAAATATATTTTCAAGCATAGATATTAATAATAATGAAGGAACACTAGAATACTATTTAAAGCCTGCTAATAATGTGAATCCTGATGTAAAGAATGATATTGGATGGTATTACCTATAATGAATAGATAATGACAAAGATGAGAAGAAAACGTATGAATGGTGTTTTATGTCTGCCATGGAAATGCTTTTGTGAACAAAATAATCTCGGATTATGTTTTAAAAAATGTATAGGCATTGCCAAAGATGGAGGAAAAGCATTTGAATGGTACTTAAAATCTGCAAAAAATGGAAATTCGGTAGACAAATAATCTCGGATGTTGTTATGAAATTGGAATAGGTATTGATAAAGATAAAAATAAGCATTTGAATTGCATTTAAAATCCACAAATTGCAGCTATCCTAGTGGCAATATAATCTTGGAATATGTTATAGGAATGGAAATGGAACTCCACCAGATGAAGAAAAAGCAATTAAATGGCTACAAAAGGCAAAAAATAACAATAGGTTTCAAAATATGAATAAAGTTAATCCTAATGTGGGTGAGCTTTTAAAAGAAATAATGCTTATAAATTCTTTGCCGTGGATTCCATTTAATGAATTAGAAAATATACTAACTATTTATATTTTGTAAAGTAATAATATAATATTCTGCTAAATACATAAATATTGTGTAAGATAAGAAGTTAGGTTGGACATACTGAATCCATACCTTTTTTCATGATATTTAGTTTTTAATTTGGGTCTATGTCATAACAGAGTTAAAAGTTGTAACTTATATACCTTACTTTTGATATAAGTTATAAGTAAGATAATTAGAAAATTATGATTATAATAAGCTATTATATAAGGTAGCTGCATAGTGTAGTTGTACTAAAACCAGGAGCAGATGCCCCAGTAAGTTATATTCTATGTTCTAATAATTTGGGGGTATGTCGAACATTTTTCATATGATTTTTGTGTCACTTTTTATTCTTTTGAATATTAAAAAATATTTTATAAGGTAAACTGTTTATAATTGAGTTACTTTTCTGATCTTATAAGTAAGGGGTCTTCAAGTACCAGGCACTGTATAGTGTTTGTACCTGTGCCTGAAATAATAAAATATAATGCCAAAGCCTGAAACTTGCAGACCTATTTATTTATTAGTATTCTGGGTTCTGAAATGAAAAATCAGATCAGGCTCAAATAAGGTCCAAAACTGGATCAATCAAAAGACTCGAAATACAAGCAATTAACATGCATTATTTGAGTTTTTTTGTTTGGGTCCAACAAAGACCTGGATTTGAACTGGAGGTAAGTTCCATGCTGGTTCTGGTTCTTCAGTTTTGTTTTGCAGAACACTACTACTTACTGTATACATGCGTATGTATGATATTCCCAAGATAATATCTTACTATATAAAGTACTTCTTCTCCACTAATGAGATGTGATCTGTGAATAGTACTCATAATATTCAACTGTAATTTTTGAATAAGACCCAGGGTATTGTTAATAATAGAAGTCATTGCAATCACTGAATTATGTTCTATGGTGTAATTTATAATTAATTATATACAAAGTCTTGAAGGCTATAAGTTATAAAATGTATTACCATAAATCATATTGCAATAATTCTGTATTACTGTAATGCTGTCTTCTAATGTCATATTTTTATAACCCATGCTTACACCATATTACCATATCACTACTAATGCCATCTAACTCAAATGTATTTGATAAAATAATGCATCGTTTGCAAATTTCTTAAAATTTACTTGATAACTTCTTACAAATATTTCTAAGATTTCAATTTTATTTCCACTTTTCTGAAACTACATCTAGCAATAAACAAGAACTAAGTTTTAAATTTTCAATTTCAGACTTTCAGCTTTCCAGCGATGTGTGACGTATAAATTTGATGACCACATACTTTGTGTAACTCATTCTATGAAAATCAATTGCTACATATGGGCCAATTTGTTTCCTTACGATAATATCACATGTGTGACAATTGGTTGTTTAATGTAAAAACATACACGTGTACACAACTTGTACACATATCTGATATTTGATATCAACGGATAAACAGATATTACGAGAATTAATCGCATGAAAGATTGCGATATGATAGAAAAATTCAAAATTTTTAAAAAAAAATTATTTTGGAAGACGTTACTTTATACTAATGACTTTTACTTCGTAGCGAATATTTCAAAATACCATTTCATACTGCAATAAATATTTTTCTGGAACATAATTTCAAGATAAAACTTTAAAAAACACTTTCAAAACACCTTATAAAGAATCTTTTTATTCAAAATATTCAAAATAACAATGATCCCCGTGTTTGATACAAGTAAAAGGTTTGTACACGAATGACTTAAAAATTTTGTACACGAATAACCTAAACATTTTAAATAAAATAACAATATCTGTAAGCATAAAAGTATTAAGAAAATGTATATAAAGACGAAAAATATGGTATAAAAATATCATGTCTACAGTTATTATATTTACTTAAGTAAATTCCACCGAAAACCAATTCCCAAAGATTAATATACTAAGACAACCTAAACGTTTAAATCAAGTATAAATAAAAAAATACAAAGATAACAAAGACAACAAGACGAAAAAGAGGGTATAAAATTTTGCTAATGCTCTAGACGCCTTGCAAAGTGTTATACCTACCATTTAGCTAACTACCTTTTAATTGTTGTGGAGTTAATTTCGCGAAAAACCAATTCCCAACCAATTCCCATACTAGCGATTTCAAGAAACTTTTTCGAAACGATAGTTCGTGATTGGTTAAAAATATCATTTCATCATGGGATCTATTTTTAATTTAAGATAAATTCGCAATAATCACTATCAATATTAATTTGATTGGTACAATTTTGAAGATCTTATTCGAAAACATCACTAAAAGATCCAAATCGGCCCATATGTAAAAATTTCCAGCAGACAACAAACCAATCAAATCATAGAATTTTGATCTTCGGTGAAGAAAGAAAAGCGAAACCCTGAAAAATACAAAAAACGGATGTCTAAACCTACCTTGGTTGGTTAATTAAAAATGCCGGGAAGGCAATTTGCTTATATATAACTATCTAAAACCACCTAACCCTAATCTAAGATGGCCCTGGCCATAAAGTTAATTCGATAAAGTATATTACGTATAAGAATCTGCTTCGCTTTAGACGACCTCCAAAAAAGGATAAATCGAATTTCCTGAAAAATAATATAGCGTAGCACCAAACGCTGACGATCGCTGTAAGTGATTGACCAATCAGAAGAAAGTTAGCCCAAAGGGATAAAACTCAATAAATAGTGTAACTTATCGTTATTTGCATATCTCTATCATTTCAAAAATGTCAAAATTTTTTGAAAAGCTTTCAAATGATTGCCTCGAACTTCTTGATGATAAAGAAGATTTTAATGTAATAATTAATGTTGGGGTGTCACCAAATAATAAAATATTTCAAGCTCATACTAATATTTTAAGATACAGATCTTTATATTTTCGTAATGAATTAACAAATATTAGTAAAGATAAAAATAACATTAAAACGATTAATTTAAACCTTGTTTCTATTCAACAATTTGAAATAATTATTAGGTAATTTTTTATATTTTGGTGAGCCAGTAAATTAAACCTTTATTTTAAAGTCATAAAATTTACAAGTTCACTAATATTATGGTTACTCAATTTATATATCATTTTTGTAACTAATTTTGAATTATTAAACTTAATAATTTAATAGATATATTTATGGAGGAGTAGTTTTGTTAGAAAAAGATCAAGGAGCATCATTTATTTTTGAACTCATCCTTGTTGCTTCCGAATTTCTTCTTGATGAATTGGTAAAACATCTTGAAGAACTGCTGATTAAAGAAAATGCACACTGGCTTCGTTTAAATTTTGCTCGTATTTATCGTAAAAGTTTCCAAAATGAAAACCTTCAAGAATTACAAAAATGGAGTAACGATATTTCGGCAAAGTATCCAGATAAAATTTTTGAATCAGAAGATTTCACCTCTCTTCCAGAAAATGCATAATTTCACTTATTAAACGAGATGATTTACAAATGGATGAAGGAAAAATCTGGGACTATGTTATAAAATGGGGAGTTGCTCAAAGTACAGATTTACCGGCTGATACAAAAGATTGGTCCCGTGAAAACTTTTTAACTTTAAAGAATATTTTACGGAATTGTTTACCTTTTATACGTTATTTCCAAATGTTAAATAAGGATATTTTTGACAAAGTAATCCCATATAAAAATATTCTTGAAGAAAATCTTTTGAATGATATACTCCAAAAATTTATTGTTCCAGATAGACAAATATTATCAACTATTCTTCCAACTCGTAAAATTTTAACACCAACATTACCATCCAGAGTAGCAGAACCATTTCCTTCAACAGTTATCAATGAAGATCATGCAGCAGAAATAGCATCATGGATTGATAAAAAAATTGAACCGTATTCTGTAACTAATAATCCATATAAATTTAAATTACTTCTTCGTGGGACAAGAGATGGTTTTACTGGTCAATCATTTTGGAATTTATGTAATGGGCAAGCAAACACAGTTGTAGTAATAAAGGTTAATGGCACCGATGAAATTCTTGCTGGATATAATCCATTACATTGGATTAAATCAGCTGGTTATATGAGTTGCAATAATAGTTTTATTTTTTCATTGAAAAATGGCGCTATTCAATCCTCTATTTTAAGTCGTGTAAAAGCAAATTCAGCACATGCGATTTATTGTGGAACTAGTCGTGGACCAACTTCTGGCGTTTATTATGACATTTTTATGGGAAATAATTTCAATCAAGCTAATAAATGTTATTGTAATCATAATTCATATGAAAAAGCAATTAGAAACCCAAGTGGTCTCTCTAGATTTTGTGTAGATGAATACGAAGTATTTTAGATTCAGAGAGAGTAGAAATATCAAACGAATAATTTATTCAATATGTATACAATGCCATTAATTATTATTGCACATTAATGAAAAATGTATTGATGATTAACAACGAAAGTTGTTAAAAATTTTTATTATATGTGATATCAATATATCTAGATAGAGGCACTATGTGACATTTTTTCGATTTCTTAATTTTATTAATACCGGTAATAATATTGTTATATATAAGTGTAAACTTATTCGTTATTAAGTAAAAAAAGAAAGAAGACAATTTGTGTACTAAACCTGATTTACTTGTTAGAATTTGTGTTATTAAAAGAAGTAAATGTTTATAAATTTAGGACGTTGTGCTCTGAATTGGGAAAGAAATAATTGTACAAGCACAGATTAACTTCGGCATAACTTAGTTGTGTGCGAGATGGATGTTTTGTTTATGACTTCGGGTTCAATGATAGTTGGTAGTAGGATCATTAAAGTGATCAGGTTATGTGTACAATCCTGTTAATCAACTTTTTTGTTCGACTATTCTTTATTCCGCTATTCGTTCCTTTTCTCCCACTTTATTAATAAAAGATTATTTTATATATTTCACATTTCTACTCTACACCAGTGCACAAAATTTTGGTATGGCATATCCTGATTTTTTTTTCACAATGATGTTTCTATCAAACGGAATTTTGGATTAGCAGCAGAAGATATCAATAAATATATTATTATTTGATGATTATAGCATATTACATAATGATAAGTAACGGATTTCGATTGCTAAAAAAACTTTTCCGGAATTTTTCTTAATATATTATTAATATAAAAATGATAATATAATATTAAAATTATTATAATGAATGTAACTATGGAATATTCCCCACAAGAAATTATTAATTGTTAGAGATTAACAAAATCAGCGCAACTCGTTCTCAAATATCTTCCTAGATGTGATTTCTAGCGATCGAGAACACAAGTATTATTATGATGTTACTTTTAGTTACTCTTATATCATTATCAATATATAGCACGAATAACGATATTGAGAATTGTACAAGTTTCACATTTATTGATAATTGTAGCGGCTCTCAATTGCCACGATAGATCAAAATACTGTAAAGCATAGATCAATATTTGAGTAGCTTTTGTCGATTCTACAGTATGTGGTTTTATTAAATGACATCGAAAATTCTATTGCTTATCAATTCCTATATCTGATATGTTATTATTGTACAATTTTTAAGAGTAATAATGTAATGCGTCGCTAAAAAGAATTATTTATTCTTTAAGTTTTCTAATGTTTATTTTCTAGTTGATTTGTAGTATAATAATGAAAGTTCATGAAAAAGCGTTCTAATTATTTTAATATTACAAAGTTTTGATAAGTCAGTCAAAAAAAAAGAAGAAGAAGAAGAATGGACAAAAAAGTTTATCGAGAAACTCACTGGTTATTTTCCATTATTTAAAATTTTTTATGCATCATATTTATCTTAATTATAAATGCATTCGATTCATTAGAATCTTTTCATCAATTAAAATTTTATTCATGACTCATTTTTGACACATTTCGACCCATTGATTAAGGTGCTTGAGAACACCCTTAATTAACTCGGGTGCTTTACCTTTTATATGTAAATTTTACAATTTGCTCATAATAGTTACTTAATACAAAAAAAAATTTTTAATGACTTTATAAGTCAATGTATTATTCCGAAAGCCTCAAAAACTGATTTGCATAGTTAATTGGTCATTGTAATTATAAAAAAAAATTGATTAAATTAAAACCAAAAATTTTTTGGTTACTGTATTAACAAGGCCCTTTTATTTGCTCGTGTAGTTTGATATACGTATTGCCGTTACTCTTGATGCCTGCTTACGAATATGTGTTTTTCAAAAATAGCTCGCATATCAAATTAATGTACAAATATAACTGTTAAATTTGTGGCAAAATGAAATATTCAGAAAATAAATTCTTATTTCGTAATAAAGCACATGTGGTGGAGTGTTATAGAATTACAGAATTATTAATGCACATTATATTTTTATTATCCTATATTTAATTCATTAAAATTATATCATTTTAACATCAAATACAATCTACAGAATCGAATTTACTTAATGTAACAGGAATTAAAAAATATATGGTTTTTTACACATTTATAAATAGTAATCTTAAGAAATTGTTTATTAGGAGGTTTAGAATGAATGTTTCAACGTCGGATTTCGGATAAAATAAGGGGATATTTATTTAAAAAGAAGTGACGTACAAATACCATTCTTTTAAAGTATATGCATATTTACATAATCGCTTACTTGAGAACTTTGCAGAAGGCAGGACTGCTTCGTGGTGACTAAAGCTATACACAAGAACTATCTCAAAACTATCTACACAAACCTCTTCACTATTAATCTATCCCCTAATAATGGAAGGCTTCGTTCGAGACGTTGGAAGATTTATCCGAGTAATTAGAGTGAATAATAGGGCTTTGGATTAAGTTACAAATCTCTAAACTAACGCCACGAGAGTATACTTTATATGAATTCTAATATCGGGGGAGGGGAAAGCTGAACTACACCTTTTCAAGGTTGAAATCTGACTTATGAATTGTCTTTATTGCGGAGGAATGCACCTCCTTTTTATAATAAAACTTTCATGTAATGGAATGCTACGAATTTTAACTATTATTACAGTATTGTCGCGAAATAGCGGGCGTAGACGTTATTTAGAAAATAATGTCTTCTAAAAATAGCCTGCATGGTTTCAAAATAACGTCATGAAATGACGCGCACCCGTATTAGGGTTTCAGCAAATAATTAGATATAATATGTGAGTTTTTGAAAAATTTTACTTTGTCACAAAATAATCCATACGCATACTTTAAATAACGCGCATATGCTCAAAATGGCAGAGTGGCCGTTATTTTGCGACGGTATGGTATTATTCTAGTTATTCTAGCTATTCTTCATATTCTCGTTATTCCCTTAATTCACATCATTTTTCGAATACTCAACATTCCTAGAATTACAAGAATTTCTGGAATAGTACCAAGCGATAATTGCAGTATGACTGGGGTTTATCTTGTCTTTACAACGTTTATTAAATGTAAAAAAAAAAAGAGGCTAATTTTATCACCGATTACGCCTACACAATTTTTCTGATTCAGAATTTTAAAACCGAAAAATAAGATCTTTTAAGCTTTCACTTATTTTCTATTATTTTAGTTTAACAATATACATCGTTTTAAAAATACACAATTTTATTAAACTTGTAGATTACAACAAGTATGTGCTGAAACAACTAGCAAGTGAAAATTTTCTGTGATATTCATCTTATTTAGCGTTAAAAGTGATTTGTAAAAAAATAAAATAAATAAAAATGGGAAATGAAAAAAGTAGTGCTATTATTAGATATCGTTATATGAACAAAGATTTGTATCAAAAATTTTAACCAAAAATTGCTTTTTATTTTTTTGCTAAAGTTATAAAATAATAATAATCATAATTTTGATTGAAATATTTCTCGTTTTATATATAATACACTTTTACATTCGTTGTTTTATTCGTCCGAACGCATTTTATGGTCCGTTTCCGTTACCATTTATCGGCAAGCTTTTTTAATTGGGCAGAAAAGAAATATAAAAGATTCAGATAAAATCGTAAATTTTAAATTTGCGACGTAAAATATCTCAATAAAGTATATTTGTAAGATAATGGTTCAAAGCAATTATCAAAGGAGTCAAAATTTTTTAAGCGCAGCATTGCAGGTTCTAATGATAGTTGAGTACTAAAAAACAAAATCTTTAACAATGATTTTCATAAGTGGAAATGAAATCGACAATTTGTTACTAAGGTTTTAAAATCAAAAAAAAATTTCATCTTAGATTCATAGACAGTGTTTACCAAATTTGAAAGGAAATGGAATAATGATACAATATTATATTTCTCTACATGTGTGCGTTATTACAAAATGCAAATAACTGTCGAAACTGTCATTGAAAAACCACCATATTGTTCAGCACCAATTTATTCAATTTATAAAGCATACAACAGATACATAATATAGCCGTGCTTCTTTGAAACTAGTGCCAAAAATGTTTAAGCAATATTTTATGATTCTTGGATTTCAACTATGAAGCAAAATAGTGTATTCTGTAACTAACAATCCATATAAATTTAAATTGCTTCTTCGTAGAACATGAGATGGCTTAAATGCACAATCATTTTGGAATTTATGTAATGGGCAAGCAAACACCATTGCAGTAATGAAGGTTAATGGTACTGATGAAATTCTTGGCGGATATAATCCAATCCGAAGGGATATGTCAGAAACCAAATATGTGAATTGCAATGATAGCTTTATTTTTTCATTGAAAAATGGTACTATTGAATCCTCTATTTTAAGCCGTGTAAAAGATTCATCAAAGGCGCTTTATTTTGCTTCTAGTTATGGACCAACTTTTGGCGATGGGTTTGATCTTTTTATGGGTGGTAATTTCTATCAAGTTGATCATTGTTATTGTAAACATTATTCATATGAAAAAGCAATTAGAAACCCACGTGGCCGATCTTACTTTTGTAGATGAATATGAAATATTTCAAATTCAGAAAGAGTAGTTATCCAACGAATAGTTTGTTAAATATGTGCTTACTATAATACTTTATTATGCCCATTAATGAAAAATGTATTGATGATTAAGAACAATAATTATTAAAAATTTTTATGATATGTGATTTCATTATATCCAAATGTCATTATGTCAAAATGCACAATGTGTTCATAATTTTATTAACAATTGTATTGTTATATTTTGCTATAAACTTTTCGTTATAAGATAAACTTAAAATAAGCTGTACTAAACCCTGATGTACTTGCTAAAATTGCCAAAATTTGTTTTATCATATTTCGAAAGAATAAGGCAAATTGACATTTTAAAACTATTAATACCATAATTTCCATAGCTAATATTTCGATCAATTTTATAATTAATGACGTTGCTGGTACTTAAATTTGAATCCATTTTTATATGAAATTTAAAATTTTTGAGTTTTGATTTAGGGTTATGTTTATAACTAAAGAGTATATGTAAATTTTAGTAGGATTTATGCTTCCAAATTGACACCCCAAAATTTTGGCATCAACCGCGGCAATTAATATCCAAAAAAAAGGCTTAATGCCTAGGATTTATCTTAAGTGTTAATTCATCAAGATAACTTCAAAATTCAACAAGATATAAGCTAATGAAGGTTAAAGTATTAATGGTTTTTAAAAATGGTGATCGGCCTAATTTCAATTGATGGCAATTCAAATTCTTATATAAGGCTTTAAAGATCCCTTTAGATTTGATTTTCAAGGAAACGACATAATGCGCAAGCGTTATAATGTAATTTATCTTTTGTCATTATCGATAAAAATCAATAAGCGATTCCTCTTGCTTAATTGAATTGTATCGATCAAAATTTGGTCAGTTTTTATCGATTCTATGTAGTTTATTAAATGTCAGTGAAATTTCGCTATTGATTATACATATTTAAGTTTTCTAATATTTTATTTGCTAGATAGTTTTTAGTATAAGAGTGGAATAATAATAATAAGGTTAGTATAGATAACGAAAGTTCATGAAACAGTTTGAACATTAAACTTTAATTATTCTAATAATCACAAACTAGTCTAAAAAAAAAAGGTTAGAGTCAAAAAGTTTGTTGAGCGAAATGACAAACTCACTAGTCATCTTCCGCTATTTAAAAGTTTTTATTTGATCAATACCTGTACTTTATTTTTCTTGATAAGTATGTTTGACCTATTAAAATATTTTTTGTTAATTAAAATTTAATTTTCAACACATTTTCAATACATTTCGATGCGATTAAGGGCACTTGAGAACACCATTAATTAACTCAGGTGCTACCTTCAATGTGTAGATTTACAGATTAGAACTGTCTTCATAACACACGTAAAAGCTTTTTTTTTATTGATTATGTAAATCAATTATTATTATGCAAACCTCAAAATTTGACATTAGTCGATAGATAATAATCTCAAAGGTTATAAATTTGATTGTAGAAAGATTAATATACAAATTAAGCTATAAATTTTAATGGGAAAAATATTTAAATCATAAATTTTTTTTTTAGTTTTCAGCTATTAGATATTACAGACTGTCAGAGTTGAATTGTGGGATTAATGTGTTTGGACTTTTTTTTAAATTATATATAACAAATTATTGCTTTGTTCATTATGTCGAATGAATTTTCACAATTTAGTCTACAACGAATGCAGAATATAGTTTGCTTGTCAATACAATAATGTATATTGTGCACGGCACAGTATAGGAGTTAGAATATTTTCATGATTAAATAAGATTCTAGTTTAAATTTTCATGGTTTATATAAAAGTATCAAAAAAGTCTAAAGAATATAAATTCTCATCAATGATACAGTTCGGGACACAATAAACCAACACCTTTTTATATGTATTTTACAAAAATTGAACAAAAATTAATATAACTTAAAAATAAAAAATTTTTTTAAAAAAATTTTTTATCCAATTTATAGCTTTAAGTCTACGCTACAAATTGGTTAGAAAAGATTTTTATTTTATTTTAATTTTAAGAAGTTATATCAATTTAAAGATTACTAAATAATTGAAAATTTGGCGTTTAATATATAAAAAAAAGAAACTCATGTTATTTTTGACCAATCATAATTGATTACATTATATTAGCCAATCAGAATTGAGTATTTATTTAAAATTTGGCACGGGGTGTTGGTTTATGCTGTCCCACACCGTACAAAAATGAGTTTAAATAAAATCCTTTTAATTATATAAAGGTAATAAATAAGTAAATAATAATTTTTGAATACAGTCAGATCTCTTTAAATGAAATTTCTCTAAAAAATATCTCTCTAAATCAACTTTTTACTTTGGCCCAAATATATACCAAACTTCATTAATGTAATTTTTCTTATTATTCTCTAAATTCTGAAATGAGAATTGTCAAAAACCTGGTCTTTACAAGTTGCATTTATGGAGATTTGACTATATTAATATTATGATGTTTACTCAGAAGTTTTTGCTAAGTTTTTAAGTTTATCGTATAGTCATATTTAACTAAATTATGATTACCATACTAAACTCAGCAAGATAAGTAAATGAGGCGTTCTCAATCACCTCTCTTACCAATCTGATTAATTCATAATACACCTAAGGCCGTTTGAAGTTGATTCTTTGGTTAACATCCTTTTCCAGGACTCTCGGGAAGGGGGAGGGGGGTAAAATGAAACGAACATATGAAACGAACATATAAAAATGAACAAAGATGGGCCAATTTCATTGGTTGATATAAATCAGGTGACTGGTGGGAGTCATCCAGCGTTTTGAATGGCTGTTCGTTTTCGGGGGGAGGTGGGGGGAGACTTCAGCTGGGGGTGATGTTAACCAAAAAATTAACTTCAAATAGCCTAAATCGAGAATACTGTGTTACAGCGGTAATTATAAATACTATAAATACGTACACAGTGTAACTTATTTAACTTCTTTGTTCTATCTCTAAAAGTCATCATAGTGGTAAACTAAACAATTTCAAAAAATGGCAAAGTTTTTTGAAAAGTTTTCAAATGACTGCCTCGAGCTTCTTGATGATAAAGAAGATTTTAATGTAATCATTAATGTTGGGGATTCACCAAATAATAAAATATTCCAAGCACATACTAATATTTTAAGATACAGATCTTTGTATTTCCGTAATGAATTAGCAAATATTAACAAAGATAAAAATAACATTAAAACGGTTAATTTAAAAGACGTTTCTATACAACAATTTGAAATAATTATCAGGTAAGTTATATATTTAAGTTAAATATTTATTTTAAAGAAACATTCTTACGGATTCACCAAGATGGTGGCTATTCAGTTTATTTATCATGCCCATGCGAGGGTTAATTTTTAAATTACTAAACTTACTAATTTAATAGATATATTTACGGAGGAGTAGTTTTGTTAGAAAAGGATCAAGAAGCATCATTTATTTTTGAACTCATTCTTGTTGCTTCCGAATTTCATCTTGATGAATTGGCCAAATACCTTGAAACCCAATTAATTAAAGAACATGCACACTGGCTCCGTTTAAATTTTGCACATATTTATCATAAGAGTTTCCAAAATGAAAAACTTGAAGAATTACAAAAATGGAGTAATGATATTTTGGCAAAATATCCAGATAAAATTTTTGAATCAGAAGATTTTACCTCACTTCCAGAAAATGCACTAATTTCACTTATTAAGCGAGATGATTTACAAATGGATGAAGGGAAAATTTGGGATCATGTTATTAGATGGGGAATTGTTCAAAGTACAGATTTACCAACTGATCCTAAAAATTGGTCACATGAAGACTTTTTAACCTTAAAAACTACTTTACGGAATTGTTTGCCTCTTATCCGCTATTTCCAAATGTCTGGTGAAGACGTTTTTGACAAAGTGAAACCATATAAAAATATTCTTGAAGAAAATTTTTGGGATGATTTATTACAAAAATTTCTTATTCCAAATAGAAAGATATTATCAACAATTCTTCCACCTCGTAAAATTTTAACACCAATATTACCATCTAGAGTAACTGAACCATTTCCTTCAACAGTTATGAATGAAGCTCATGCAGCAGAAATAGCATCATGGGTTGATAAGAAAACTGAAGCGTATTCTGTAACGAATAATCCATATAAATTTAAATTACTCCTTCGTGGAACAAGAGATGGTTTTACTGCTCAATCATTTTGGAATTTATGTGATGGGGTGGAAAATACTGTTGTGGTAATGAAGGTTAATGGCACTGATGAAATTCTTGGTGGATATAATCCAATTCGATGGGATAAATCAGCAAGTGGTTATATGCGTTGTAATGATAGTTTTATTTTTTCGTTGAAAAATGGAACTATCCAATCTTCTATTTTAAGTCGTGTAACATTAGCAAATTCATCATATGCGATTTATTGTTATTCTGGTTATGGTCCAATTTTTGGTGGTGGTAATGATATTTTCATGGGTAATAATTCCAATCACACTGATAATTGTTCTTGTCAGTATCGTTCACAATATTCATATGAAAAAGCAATTAGAAACCAAAGTGGATATTCTATATTTTGTGTAGATCAATATGAAATATTTCAAATTCAGAAAGAGTAATCCAATGAATTGTTTATTCAATATGTGCGCAATGCCTCTTTTTACAAATCTTTATTATGCACATTAGTAAAATGTACTAGTGATTAGCAATAATAATTGTTAAAGGTTTTTATCAAATGTGATCTCATTATAACCAAATGTCATTGTGCCAAAGGCACTATATCTGATATGACATTTATCGATTTTCCTAATTTTAATTAATAATAATATTGTTATATATAGGCATAAACTTTTCGTAAAGTGAACTTAAAAAGGTTGTCAATTAGTGTATTTAAACTCTTATTTTCTTGTTAAAATTTCGTCATCTGGTTGAAGAAAGTAAAATGTTTATAAACTTAGTTGCTCTCAAGTATCGCATTTGGATGCGATTTTCTAATTATTTGAATAGTGCACAAGTATTATGAGATATTTTAGCTATTCTTATAATATTATCGCAAGTAGTTCGAATAGTGATATTATTAAGATAAGTATCTCACTTGCTGTGACTTTCTAATAAATTTAGTGACGCTCGATTTATACTTGAACAATTTTATTGGTTCTATATGGTTTATTAAGGGCGTTCTCAAGCGCTTCAATCAGGTAAAATTTTGTTATTCAGAAATTGATAAATTATACAAAAGTTACCATTTTGATGAATAAAACCTGACTTTCATAGAGTTGCTCTGATTGGTTAACACTTAGAATTCGCATTTTCACAATGAATCTTTGTTTATCAAATTGTTTTTTTTTTTGATTAATCGCAGTAACCACTTTATTGATTACAATACAATGTCTCTATCACCAGCTAATACATTGAATGAGTTGCTTGAGAACAATATAAATGTTTACGCGTATAAAAATAATGAGGAAAATCAAGTTGCCGCCTTTATTGTTTATTATTTATTTATTAATTTACTAGTGCTATATTACTATACAAGTTCATAATGTCCGCTTAAAAGAATTATTTTTCTAATATTGATTTGTTAGATAATTTTAGCATAAAGTAATACGCTCCTCTATTTATTCTAATAGTTATGAAGGTTTGGTGAGAAAATTCAAGAAAAAAGATTGAAATGACGAATTCCACTGGCAGGTGCAACGCAAAATTCAATAGCTTTAACTTGAAATTTGGTAACTGTATTCTAGTTAGTGTATTTGTTACTCTAATATCTGTTGAATTTTGGTTTTCACTAAGTTATTCCATAGACTATTTTACACAATAAAGAATTCCAATAATTGATTGGATGATATCTTGGGACTTGGCACGTTCATTCTCATTACTTATATTTCAAAGATAAATTCATTTAATAAATGATTACATTTATTTAAATAATCATCAATTTTTAAGATAAGAGTAAATTCGATTTTGGTTACTGCATCATTAACAAATATTTTTGAGAACTGTCCTGTGGTTTGTATAATTGGTCAAATCAAAATCACTGATATCAAATTACATAACATTTCTGAATATTTTTATTACCCATGTTTTCTTGCGGTTATATGCGCAGAAAGAATTTATCATAGCGATAATGAGTGTTGAAAGATTTCAATCAAAATGATTTATGTATTTACATAAATTAATAATCTTGAAGTGCAATACTTAGCCAGACACGTTATTTTTACGCCTAATCTCTTTACATGATCTGTATAAAAGAAAGTTCATTATGTGATGAACGCAACTATTAATCCCGAAAATAACCAGCCATTATAGAAACAGCGATACTTTTGATTTACTTTTTTGGTTTATAATTACAATTTCTAAATTGAACGCAGCGATCAATACAAATATTTGCATCATTATTTCATATAATTTGTAATATTACAATCTGTTACAATTTTTTGGCGACGGTTTTATTTTTAATAAGCATGGTTTTCTAGTGATGCCTCGAATTAGTAGCATCATATAGTCGAAATTTTGCCATATTTGACTAAATTATTATTGACAAACTCAATTCCATTTCTTAATGAACTCAACTAATTAGTCTGTCTGATCAAACTGACCAATCCGCAATTCATTGAGAGAGTACTCCCAAATCGAGAATACTGTGTTACAGAGGTAATAATGAATACGTACACTAGAGTTGGGCACCGAAACCTTTTTGGCCAAATCCGAAAGTTTCGGGTTTCGGATTATAGCTTCCGAAACCTTATCCGAAACTCTGAAACCTCATCCGAAACCCGAAACCTTATCCGAAACCCCGAAACTTTTTAAGGTTAAATTTTTACAAAATATGGTATTGTAGAACGTGTTAACATGTTAGTACACAAATATTTGAATCTGCCAAGGGAAAATATACATATTTACATATCGGTTATATTTGAGTTTGTATATTTCAGTTATATTATTTATTAATATTAAATCAATAAATTATAGGAAATTATATTATCTAGTCAATTTGCCAATTAAAATTCAGGATCAGGTGTAATATGTAGATCAATTTTGTATAATAAAAACAAAAAATTGCTAAAATTGCTTCTACTCTAAAATTTTGTCCATGAAACTACTTTTTTTTATACAAAAAAAAATTCTTGCTAAATTTTATTATTAACATTTATGTTTATTTTGATTTTGCATTATTAGTGAATTGACCCGTCTCAAAAATCGTCACCCGGGTCACCCGACGGGTGGACAATGTGCCACCCGGGTGGAAACGGGTCATTCCAAAAAAAGGCACCACCCGGGTCACCCGTCGGGTCACCTATCGGGTGACCCGTCGGGTGACCCAACAGGTGACCTGACGGGTCACCTGGGTCAATTAAAAAAAATCTCAGGTAGTTAATATGATTAGTCAAAATGGGTTAGTCCAAAAAAAGGCACCACCCGGGTCACCCAACAGGTGACCCATCGGGTTACCCAGGTCAATTAAAAAAAACTCCGGTAGTTAACATGACAAACATAACTAAAATTTAGTATAAAAGACAGAATGAACATGTCAATTAGTCTTAATAAATACATATGGTAAATACATATGGAAAAAAGATTAGAATAGTAATTATAACAGATCAAGTGTTATTTAGATCATCATTAGTTAGATTACTAAAGTTATGAAGATTAGTGAATAACAAATATTTATCTAAATTCTCAGTTTTATTAAAATAATTATTCCCAAACTTCAATTATGTTTAATAAATAGCATTTTACTTATAACTTTAGGTGATAACCGAGTTCTTTTAGTAGTGATTTGGTTCCCAGCATCAGAAAAAAGACACTCACTAGGAACCGAAGTGGCAGGGATTGATATATATTTACGGGCTATTTTGCTTAAAATAGGAAAAGAATGCTGATTTTTATGCCACCATTCATAAACATCAGTAGATTCAGGTAAAACTGGTACCACAATTTCATTTAAATAATTATCAATTTCTGTTCTATTATTTGGTTGTTTACTACCACTAGCTCTAAATATTCTTCTCATAAAACGTGGAGTAGCAGTTTCTTCATGATGAGTTTCTGTATTATCAGCTACAATAGTATTTTGCCAAGTTTGATATTCAGTATGCAGCTTATTAATTGTATCTTCTCGTATCTCTGTAGGCCAACCATTCATTGCCTTTAATCGTGGGTCTAGTAAAGTGGCCATTAGTTTAATATATTCTGAATCTTGCCAATAGTGCCATAATGAGTTATAAATAATTTCTCAAAGTTTTGTGATTATAGTGCCAGGCAAGAATTCTGGTTCATTATCGTCATTAGTGTCTTCATCATTAAAATCAGTTTCATCTAATGATATATCATCTATAATTTAAATTATTAATTAATAATTAATTCTTTATAATAAAACTAAACAGCTGTTATTTACCATAATTGAATGTATCTATAATATTTTCATCATAAATATTGTTAGCAAATTCAAACTTTAATGCTTCTATACTTGGATTGACAACTGAAAGAGTGGTGCATTGAATTCCACTAAAATAAGTTGTCAATTCATCAATTGGCTTAAATACTTTTATTAACTCTTTTAATAACTGCTATTCATCATCTTTAAGCATGCATTTATTTAATTTAGCAGCATCTTCTTTGTCTTGCAGGGGTAAAATTCGAGAAAGCCATTCAATTGCTGGATGTAATTTTAAAAGCCTTTGCCAAGAATGGTAAGATGAATTCCAACGAGTTCTTGTATTCTCAATAGTGCGCAAAATAGATAGTGTTTCATAAATTTCCACCTCTTCATTATCTTCTATTTCAGATAGATCTTCATATCTATCTTTGGAATCATAAAGTTGGATAGGTTTTGTATGAGTTTGATTACGATTTGCCAAGTCAACTTGCTCCTGTTCAAGACGTTGACTTTGTTAGGAGATTGAAAAAATTTAATAAGTTTTTTAACACGTTTAATATGTGGATTTATGAATTTTAAAGCCTGAAAAACTGTAAGTTGGAGAGTGTGTGCAGCACAAGGTAAGCGTTTTACACCATCCCAAAGGTTTATTGCTTTTTTCATATTTGCTCTATTATCAGTTATGGCACAAACACAATTTTTCCTGCTAATTCAAACTCTTCAACTATAGTATTTAAAAATTCTTTAATTCTTTCTCCTGTATGTGGATAATCAAACTTTTTGATAGCTAGTAGTACATCACAAACTTCAAAGTCAGGTGTTAACCAGTAAAGAATTACACCAATATATCCATTATTGGCACGTGAAGTCCACAAGTCTGTGGTTATGGATGCTGTTTCACAGGTAACAGCAAGCAATTTCTTAAGCTCTATTATACCTTTTTGATAAGCGATATCAATATTTTTTCTAATGAATTTGTAATTTGGTGGTTTAAATGCAGGATCAAATCAGTTCATTATTTTTAGATATCCTTTTCCATTTACAACATTAAATGCTAAAGAGTCTGTTATGATCCATTCAGTTGTAATTCGCTTTAGCTCCAATTGTTTAGACTCATTGTGTGGTACTACTTTTTTAATCATTTCATTTATACTTAATTGACCTGAACTTGATGTTATTTCATCAGGCCCCAAAATCCCATGTACTGTTCGTAGGTGTGCTTTCATGTTTCCAGTTCCTCCATCATGCTTATAACTTTTATTACATTCAATTTCTTGGTTATTTCTGAATACAACTATTTTGCAAATATCTTCATCACCATCTACTTCAAAATATTTCCAAACGTATGCCTTTTTAGTAGTCTTAGCCTTATTTGGCCTAGAAAAATTCACTTGAATTTTCTTTGCATCAGGTTCTGCTACAGGGTTTTCTACAGCTTTTCTTCTAGACATACTAGTGGAAGATTCAATATTATCTTGAATATTATTATCAGAAGCATAATCAATATCAGACATATATTCACTACGGTTATCCATTCTTTTTTTTTAAACAATCGTTTATAAAATAAGATTAACAGTAATTTAATCTTAAATAGGAATGTATAGTATAACTTTATAACAAAAACTGAATTCAGAATTTTGGGAAATAGTTGAGGATGAAATTTAATCTTTATTAAAGGTCAGAATGAGTTTTTTATATACTTTATTTTTATTTAAAAAGATCAAATTTAGAACTTCATCTGATGAAAATTAATCGTATGATGTTTGGCTATAACAATAGTGTTATTGTTATAATACCTGTGTGAATCGTACGATTTATTTTCAAGAAGAATTTAATACTACTATGATAATCTGAATATATTCATTTTATTCAAAAAATTACTAACCGCAATACTCTTTTTCCTTATTATTATTTTTAGCCAATTTACTTTGTATATCAATTTCTTAATAAGGTTTGACATTGCTACAGTAATCATTATTTCTATTTTGTAAATAACCGCAATAGTACAATTACTAACCACAATACTTAATCTAATTTACTTTGCATATTCATGCTTTTTCAACTTCTTAATAAGGTTTGGTACTACTACAGTAATTATTATTTTCTTTTTGGATATTACTGCAATATTTCTCTTTTCTTATATTGAATATTTAACTGCCTTCTATTGTAATATATCGGGCACTATGCAAGATAATGCACTATACAAAATTCAGATGCATAGTGTTACTATTGCAATTAATATAAGCCGATTAAGCAAATTAAAGAGAGAGAAAAAGAGGGAAAAAAAGAAAAAGAAAGAGAAAAGAGAGAAAGAAAAAGAGAAAGAGAGAAAGAAAGAGAGAAAGAAAGAAAGAGAGAGAGAGAGAGAGAAAGAGAGAGAGAGAGAAAAAGAAAGAGGGAAAGAAAAAAAGTGAGAAGGGGTAAAAAAGGGAGAGGGGTAAAAATCGTTCAAAAACGCCTTTTTTTTTTTTTTTTTTTTAAGTTTTTTCACACATTTTGTGGAATATATTTTTGTGATCTATGATAGCTTACGGATCAAATGGGCTTAAGAAAGTTTGAACTCTGATTTTTTTTTTTTGTTTTTTACTCAAAATTTGATTTTTTTGTTTTTTACTCAAAATTTGACGATGGATATCTTGATAACTAGTAATCCAATTTGGCTCAAATTTTTACCATAGATAATATCATTATTCAATTATAATATATAAAAATTTCAGATGATTTGGTTTGGTAATTCTTGAGTAATCGATTGTAAACGATAGTCAATTTTACAAGAATAATTGACTATCGTTTACAAGTGATTACACAAGTATAACCACGCCAAATTGTCTGAAATTTTTATATATCATAATTGAATATCGTTATTATCTATGGTAAAAATTTGAGTCAAATTGGATCACTAGTTATCAAGATATCTATCGTCAAATTTTGAGTAAAAATAGTAATTTTTTTAATAATATATTTATGTAGACTAGTGATCGATCATATGATTGGTCATAAATTAAGATCGATCATATGCAATAACCAATCAAAATACTCTCCTTTGTATATGATTGATCAATGATTGATCACTAAATATTTGACCTCTACTCACGGGTGACCCATAGGTCACCCACAGGTGACCCGTGGGTTGACCCACCTGTTTCACCTGTGCTGTTACAACCTGACCCGGGTCACCCACCCACCCGCGGGGGGTACCCTTATGTCCTGCAAATCTGGACCACATGATCGATGTCCGAGCACGGGAGGCTCAGCCAGTAATACAAGATCCCGATCAAGTAACTCAATCAAATCAGGGGTAACCCAATATAAAAGACTTTTATCCCCTTTCACGCTAAGTATTGATAAAATACATGAAGAGCTATACTTGAAAATCTTGAGGCTTTATTTTATGTATAGATTTGAATAACAAAAAAAAAAAGAACTAAGGCGAAATAGTATAAGACGAAAAAAAATGACACCACAATTCTGACCCCAAAAAAAAGGTAATAATAATGTATAATGCTAAGTTTTTGAAAGTAATAAAATAAAAAGCCATACTTGAAATTATTATAGACTTTATTTATATATTAATATGAGTGACCAAAAAAAAAAGAACTAAGCTAAAATAACGGAAGACAAAAAAAAAGAAATAATAGACGATTCTGATACCAAAAAAAGGTAATAATAATATACATAAAATGTATCTTTTATCTTTTTTTACTATCGTAAAATTACAACACCTTAAAAAAATTATCATAAATTTCTTCTAATTTAATAACAATATCCTTTTTCTTTCTATAGGTATATTATTTAAATTAATTCTTTGAAGATTTCCTATTCGTTCTAACTATTGATCTATATTGCAATTCATTTCATCCACCCGTTTTTTTATATCATCAATGGCAACAATCTTATTACCGGGTTGTTCATTATCGACTTGTATATCATTAACAATAAGTAGGTAAATTTTTTGGTCTGGCATCTCGATTTTAAACTTTCGGGAAACCACAAATATATGCTTACAGGGTACTGGATTTCTCAAATGCTTTGCAGTTGCAGACTAAGGTCGGTTCATTATCTATAGTTTTTTGAATCATATAATCGGGACTACTAAAGTTTTTGACAACTTATAATAATAATAATTCAAGCATCAATTTTGTAATATCTATATATTAAATTATAATAAATTATACTAAATTTTATTTTAAAAAAAACTATTTTTAATATGTAAAGTAATCATTATAAAAATAATAAATTGATTTTGTATAAAAAATGTTTTCAAAAACTTTATTTTTTAATAATTATAGATAAAATTGTTATTATTTCTTTCACAATTTTTTTTCTTGCTATGTAAAATATCATATTAAACAAGGAAAATATTGCTAACTAAACTGCTATTCTTGTAACCAACTATCTTTAAACCCGAGTGCCCATATAACATTATCTTGTATGATACATACCATAATCCTGTAGCATCACTAACCAAATAAAGAAATTAATTAAAGTCGAACATGAAATAAACCCATTAAATTAATAAATCCAAAAGAGAATAGACTTAGATTATATGCATAAAATTCAGTAAGGGCAATAGTAATTATTCATTCAAAAATGTAAATTTTTCACCATTGAATAGTTATATTACGCATGGACTTGTCTTCATCGTCTTCATATTCCTGATATCACTTAGTTTTAGAACTTTTAGAACCATTAACTAAAAGAATCTACTTATAAATTTATAGACACAAATAAATAAATCTAGATTTGAGATATAAAGAAAAAATAATATGAAGTATACCAAAGGCTGTACAGAGGCGAAACTTAGTAACCTTCGAATTTATATAAAAGCAAGTTGAAGAAAATTAGTGTGCATATAGGCTGATTTAATTCATTTATAAGTAGAGCTTATTTTTTTTAAAACTTTAAGGCTAAATAACTTTTGATCTACTGGTCCGTTTTAAATGATTTTGCTACCAAAATCATTTAAAACGGACCAGTAGATCAAAAGTTATTTAGCCTTAAAGTTTTAAAAAAAATAAGCGCTACTTATAAATGAATTAAATCAGCCCATATGGGGTAAAATTTTTATAAAAAGCGAGTTGAAGAAAATTAGTGTGGGTAAAATTTTTATAAAAAGTGAGTTGAAAAAATTATTGTGGGTAAAAATCAAAAGAAAAAGAAAAACCAGATAAATACTTTCCATTTATAAAATTCAAGCCTCAAATTACTATAAGTTTCTATAATTCTTTATTGATTCGAAAGATAAAATAGATATGGTAAAGTGTAATAAAAAATATTATAAAAGAACCATAAAAAAACGTTAATAAAGATATTTTAATATTAATAACTCAAAAAAAAAAGAATTCTATTTACTTACTCTATTGATAAATTTTTTGAATTGCTATTATTGTTCTTGTTAAATTATATTCAAGTCATATATTTTGGGTTTTATTTTTTTTAGTCTTCATTAGTCCTTGCTAGCAAACAGTAAAAAAACGATATTTTTTAAATAAATAATAAATGGAATATAACACTAATCCATTTAATAACCCAATCATGAAAACTTTACAGCAAGAAATAATCGATGCTGAATCTAACAATAGTAATGCAACACAAGAAATTGTAAATGCACTAATTAATTATACACAAACCCATTTTAATATGCAATTATTATATATTCTTGAAGAAAAGAGTGGTTTTCTTAAATTTGCATTGCCTTCCAATACCTATAATGACTGGATAAAAGAAGAGGAAAAATCTAAAAACATTAATTTTACAAAAAAAAGTGGAACTTATATAAATAAAAATGAAATAGGCTCTTGGTCAAAATATTATTCTTGTTCACATGCAGGTAGCAAACGTATACAGAATGATCATGTAGAGGGGAGCCTCCAACAAAAAACGTCAAATCCAAAAGGAGTCAAAAAAAGTCAGTTGTGAGTGCGCTTTACGAGTTCATTATAACCCATCTAATTTTCCTGATATAGTTGTAATACATTATTGGTATAAGCATAATGAACATGTGCCTGGTAGTCGTGCTGATGTTAAATATTTAAGAAAGTCAGAGGAAATTATTAATGAAATCAAAAAATTTGCTCGACAAGGACTTTCTCTCTCAGCAATTCGCCAATTAATGAAAATACCTACAGAAATAGCTGAAGGGTTTGCTTTATTTTTATTCTTTTTATTTTTAATAATTATAATTATAAAGTCAGATAACTTCTATATATATTAAGATATTTTACCTCAAGAGATATCGTTCCAAGCAGAGATAAATTATTAACATATGATGATATATATAATATTATATACAAAGAAATTCACATGAAGTATCGATATGAAAATTATGATATAAGAAGTATTCGACAATGGGTTGATATTTTAGAAGAAAATAAAAAAACTTCTGGTAATTTGAATAATCCTATTCTTTCATAGTTTCAAGTTCCCGATGGTAATAGAAAGTTTCAGCTTGGATTTAATACCCCATGGCAATTTAAACTCTATTGCAAATATCATGAGGTATTTTTTAATTTTGAAAATTATAATCTCTTATAATTGATGAAAACTATATAATATTATTATAATCGAGCTAAAAAAATATAAAAAATTATATATAATAAAAAATTATAACTTATGTTAATTACCTTGCTTAATAATTATAACCCATATTGATTAAAAATATATTTAAAATATAGTAAACTCCATAATTTTTCTCCTTAGATTATTCATATCGATTCTACACACAATACCAATCGCTACAAATATGCATTATTTACAATTTTAATATGGCATCCCTATAGCGGTCGTGGTGTGCCATTAGCTTGGTTACTAACAGCATCTAGCGATAGTGAATCAATTGGAATATGGCTTCATGCACTAAAGTCAGATGGATGGATGGATCCAGTAAACGTAATATTAGACAATGATAATGCAGAAATAAATGCTATTCGAAATGTTTCCTCTACATCAAATGTGTTTTTGTGCTGGTGGTATGTCAAACGTGCTTGGTTACGATGGATTACTAAAAAAATAGATAAAGACAAGCGTGAAAGTTCATATCATAATCTAGAACAGCTACTTCATACAAAACATATAGATAGCATAAATTCTGCACTAGTTCAGTTTGAACAAAGATGGCAAGACATACCCACATTACTATAGTACTTTAATGCTCAATATCGACACAAAAAAGGTATTATTATTATTATTATTATGATTATCATCATCATATATTAATTTATTAGAGTTTTAATAATCTATACATTAAATCATAATATAATAGAAATGTGGATGGAATGCTATCGTTATGATAAAGTTCGGGAAATTAATACAAACAACTATATAGAAGCTTACATAAAAAAATTAAATATCTCTACCTTATGACATGTTTCAATCGGCAAATCGACTACCTTATTCATGAATTAACTCTAAAAATATTACCCGATTACCACAAAGAAATAATTCAGTATGAAATGGGTTTCGGAAGAATGGGCCCTCACCAAAGAATTACACGAAAATTTGAAATAAATTCAACCAGCATTGACGATAGTTCTATTTTTCGTTTATATGAATCTACATTTATCATTAGGTCAGCAAATGGTGTAGGTAATTATACGATTCAAAAAACTATGGATAATGAACCGACCTTAGTCTGCAACTGCGAAGCATATTTGAGAAATCCAGTACCCTGTAATCATATATTTGTGGTTTCCTGAAAGTTTAAAATCGAGATGCCAGACCAAACAACTTACCTACTTATTGATAATGATATACAAGTCGATAATGAACAACCCGGTAATAAGATTGTTGCCATTGATGATATAGAAAAATGGGTGGATAAAATAAATTGCAATATAGATCAATGGTTAGAACTAATAGAAAATCTTCATCAAAGAATTAATTTAAATAATATACCTATAGAAAGAAAAAAGGATATTGTTATTAAATTAGAAAAAATTTATGATACTTTTTTTAAGGTGTTGTAATTTTACGATAGTAAAAAAAGATAAAAGATACATTTTGTATATATCATATTATTATTACCTTTTTTTGGCATCAGAATCGTCTATTATTTCTTTTTTTTTTGTCTTCCATTATTTCAGCTTAGTTCTTTTTTTTTTGGTCACGCTATAATAATTTCAAGTATGGCTTTTTACGTATTAAAAACTTAGCGTTATACATTATTATTACCTTTTTTTTGGTATCAGAATTGTGGTGTCTTTTTTTTGTCTTATACTATTTCGCCTTAGTTCTTTTTCTGTTTTTTTTGTTACTCGAATCCATACATAAAATAAAGTCTACAAGATTTTCAAGTATGGCTCTTCACGTATTTTATCAAAACTTAGCGTGAAAGGGAGATAAAAGTCTTTTATATTGGGTTATCCCTGATTTGATTAAGTTACTTGATTAGGATCTTGTGTTACCGGCTGAGCCTCCCGTGCTCGGACATCTATCACGTGGTCTGGATTTGCAGGACATAATGGTACCCACCCGCGGGTGACCCGGTGATATCCACCCGGGGCAAAACACTATGCATTATAGATCATAGGTAATAATCACCCATGATGAAATTAGTTAATTTCTAAATTATAATATATACCGTATTTACGCGAAATAACGCACATGGGCGTTATTTCGAAAATTGCATTTTCTTAAAATAGCATGCTGGTTTCGAAATAACGCTCATGTGCGTCCTAATATAATGCACACTCTACATGCCGAATTAATAATCTGCTTAAATAACGAATTCAAATAACAAGCAGAAATAAGAATTTTTTTAGTCAAAAAATCTGACTTAGATTGGAAAGACTATGTATAAAATTAAGAAATACAGGTTTTTTATGCATCACACATATATAACGCACAATTTTTTCAAAATTAGATCTTTACCCAGAAATAACGCCCATGCGCGTACTCAAAATAACGCGCATCCCCTCAGAATAATGTGCAGGTGCACGTTATTTTGCGTAAATATAGTATAAATTATAAAGAATATTACTAACTATAACTGGTAGTGATCAATTACTAGATGCTTAAATCTTTAAAACATACTAAATAACAGGATTAGAAACTCTAAGTAAAAATGTTCAAAACATTTAAAAACCTTATAAAAACTAAAATAGAATCTCTATAACTTCATCTAACAGGACCCCAAAATATACATAGATAGGGCAGGTTAATTATAAAATTACCAAAAATAGAAAGTTCTGCAGAAAAAACTTCAAAAATAAGCAAAAAATACCAAAAATAGAAAAAATTTGTATAAAAAACACCAGAAATAAGCAAACTAATACCTGATCTATCTATGTATATTTTGGGGTTCTCATCTAATTCTAAAATATCTAGAGGTATAATAATCACCACTAGTTATTTCTAGCAATATTCTATTATAAATTATATATCATAAATTTTCAAAATTTTAAATATAGCTTCGGGGAGTTTCGGATTATAGTTTCGGAGTTTTGGGTTTCAGGGGATTTCGTATTTTTTTAAAAATCTGAAACTAGTTTCGGATTATACCAAAACTGAAACTAGTTTTGGATAGGTTTCGTTTCGTTGCCCAACTCTAACGTACATAGTATAACTTATTTAACTTATTTGTTCCATCTCTAATAGTAGTAAACTAAATAATATCAAAAATGTCAAATTTTTTTGAAACGCTTTCAAATGATTGCCTCGAGTTTCTTGTGATAAAGAAGATTTTAATGTAATCATTAATATTGGGGATTCACCAAATAATAAAATATTCCAAGCACATACCAATATTTTAAGATATAGATCTTTGTATTTCCGTAATGAATCAGCAAATATTAACAAATATAAAAATAACATTAAAACGATTAATTTAAAAGACATTTCTATACAACAATTTGAAATAATTATCAAGTAAGATTATATTTCAAATTAAACCTTTATTTTTAAGAAATATTCTTAGGAATTCACCAAGATAATGGTTATTCAGTTTATTTATTATGTGTATTCGAGGATTAATTTTTAAATTACTAAACTTACTAATTTAATAGTGTTAGGAGCGGACTTGGATCCCATGACGGTCAAATTTCCCGTGAGACAAAAAGAGCCGCCAGCAGAACTGTGACCATGTAGATTCCAGCCACATGACGCACGTAATCCCTATAGCTGCGCCGTGCATAAAAAAAACTTTCCCACACCTGGTACTATGCCTAGTTCCTATGGTCCCCCTTCAAGCTCTACACCTCAAAAGCCTCGATCTGGATGAAGTTTTAGCTGTTAATCATGAGAAAATCAGAAGATCGAAGAAGGATCAGATCAAGACCTGGAATCATTTAACGAAAATAAGTCATCAAGAGAATAATCAACCCTTTGTTTAAAGGCTGAAAATGGGATAAATCATTTAAATCGTAATTTTAACATTGATTTCCTGCAAGGCCAAATCAGGTATAGCGTGAGGCCGTGTCTTAATTTTCACGATGAAAATTAAATGCAGTGAAATCAAATGCATATGCTCATGATAGAAATTAGCCTGAATAAGTAATTGATTAAAAAGGGTGGAAGAAGATGGTGTGATCTTCTCGTCTTCTTTTATTTCGAATTTCTTCTTTTTGGTTTCTTCAAAAATTTTTATAAATAGATTCAAAATTTTGTATTGCAAAAGGTGTGTCCCTAATTGTAAAAAGTCATAAAAAATTTAATAAAGACAAACCTTTACCTGTATAAAAATTTCAAGTATTTACTTCTTTCTGTGTGACTCTTTCTCCCGTATCAAGCCTGATAAGCCTTCCCTTCCCAAATCGATCTGCCTCCATATATCAAACTTGTTACGAGATCCCGTGTGTCTGAGTTTCTCTTTCTTTAATTTTTTTGTGTGTGTGTGATTGGTTGTTCGATTCTATCACACGCCCAGTGCCTTCGACAATTTGGTGGTAACTGTGAGATACTCTATATAAAAAATAAATAAATAAATAAATAAAATAAATAATTTATCTAGAATAGAATATATTTTTTTATAAATATTCATGGACCCGCAACATGTTGAAGAAGATAAACGCTCGGAACATGAAGAAGACCATAATACAACTCCTGTTAATCCTCCTTTACCCCCTCCTGGTCAAGACCATCGAAATGGAAACCAAGAGCCCTTGCATGTGGTGTTAAGAGAAATAGCCAATGTATTTAGGGACGCCACTATAGGTGTTGCTGCTGCTGCCCGCCCTACAGCAAGAGAAACAAATTTAGTAAGAGTAGACACCTTCCATGGAACTGAAGATGAAGATCCTCTTGAATGGGTCGAAGCATTTGAACGTGCTGCGGATGCTAACAATTGGAGCCCTGACTGAAAAATGAGAATAGCCTCTGGATATTTACGTGGTGTTGCTGCTACCTGGTATGATGGAATGAAAAGGATCTTGGAGTACTGGGATGATGCTCGTGAACCAGACATCAGCTTTGTTCCCATTTTACTGCGTATTTCGCCACCCCCGAGTGCCGTCATAAATGGCAGGTTGATTTGAATACCCTGGCACAACGAGATGATGAACGAGTAGATATGTATACATATAAAGTTGTTGCGTAGGGTAGATCCAGATAACTGCCTTCCTCAACTGTATGTGGTACAAAAGTTTTTGGGAGGTTAGAAGCCAAAGATAGCCTTGTGGTTGAGTGTGGTCGAACCAAGGAATTTGGAAGAAGCTGTGATAGGAGCCCGTAAAATAGAGGCTGATGGATACTATAGAGAAAAAATGAAGTACGAAACCAGCAAGGAAAAATTGAAACCGATCTGCCCCAGTTAACTCATCAAATACAAACCATGTCCATGAATTATAACTATATTCTTACTGCCCTTGCAGCCCGAGTAGAAACTAATGAATCCAAGCCGCATAATGATAATCAGCGTAATGGGTATAATAATAATAATAATAATAATTACAATAGGACCTCCTGTGTGACTTGCTACAACTGTGGTGAACCTGGCCATATTTCTCGGGATTGTATGTCTGAAAGAGCCCCCGTACGAAATATGCCCTCGGTAAATCAAGGTCAGAACCAAACCCAACCACAAAATGCAAATCAACCTGTAAGAAATCGTACAAACGAACCTACCATACAAGTTTACCCCAAGCTCGTAACGTTAACCTGTGTGACCTTGACGACATTAGTTATTATCCAGAAGAAGATGCCTTTGTTACCCTGAGGCCCGGCATTAACCTTATAGTACCCAAAGACCGCGTAGAAATGTAAAAAAATCGGAAAGTAAGGCTGAAGAAAAGTTAAGAAAGAATCCACCGGAAGTTGACCCCATGATATCCCCATGAGGTGACGCCTCCACAAGCCTGGAAGTCCTGCTGGTACGACCTCAGCGTAAGAGAGGCCCGTCCATTGTCGATTAACTCAAACTGTATAACGTGGTGCAGGATCTCTTAAACATGCAAGTTAATGCAACCATAGGACAATTGTTGCATTACTCGAACCAATGCCGCAATTTGGCCCAAGTATTAAAAAGACCTTTATAGTTGAACTAGATCTTTCTATAGAAAATATGGAAACAAATGTAGCCCAACTTACCTTCAGTGAATGAACCACAGCTGCCCGTTGCTACGTCCGTATTAAGAACAACCCTATAGTCGCAATACTGGACTCAGGTGCTGCCATGAGCCTGATGTCGAAGAAAATGATAGATAAATTAGCTTTAAAAATTGATGTACCATCTACCACTGTCGTAGTAACTGCAAACGGAACCAGAGAGCGAGCCTTGGGCAAAATTAAAAGTGTTAAATTGGCCATCTGTGACATTTTAATTCCTACGCTCTTCCAAATTATTGAGTCTTCTGAAGACCTGTTGCAACTAGGTATGGACTGGTTCGTAAGAGCTCAGGCCCATTTACATTTTGCAGAAAAAGTGATGTACCTTACTTATGGAGAAAAAACTGCGGAAGTGCCGATATCAACTAATGGAAGGTCCCCAGTTGAAGTTATTGAAGAATTACCTGAAAGTGAGAGGACATTCGACGAATTTGAATATGATGATGAGGCACTAGAGGAGGCAAAAGGGTTCTACACTGAAATTTCAAATGACAATCTTTACCATAACCCTTGGAAAAATTACCAGAGTCCTGCCGTTTACCTCGCTAATATGGAAGAATTACCAACCCAAGGAGCTGAACCTGAGGATAGATCTTTAGAAAAAGGATTGAAAGAAAGTATAGATACCACTCACCTGAGTATTGAAGAACAAAAAGCTGCCCTCCACCTGTTGTACCAGGAGAAAAGTCTTTTCGCCTGTGACATGAATGATCTGGAACAAACCAGTGCTATTATGCAATACCAGATCTGCCGCTCCATAAAACAACCACCGTACTGTGCCACCCAGTTTGTACGAGAATTTATAAGAAAAAAGATAGAGTCTCTAAAAGACAAAGGATTAATAAAAGATTCCAAAAGTCCTTGGACTTCTCCTATAGTAGAGTGCCCAAGAAAAGTGGAAAATTGCGTATGTGCATCGACTACAGGAAGTTGAATTCTGTTACGAAAAAGGACACTTTTCCGCTCCCAAGGATTGATGATTTACTCGAGGTATTTGTTTATGCTACGTAGTTCTCCTCCCTCGATCTTATGTCAGGTTACTGGCAAGTCCATATGAAAGAAAGTGATCAGGAAAAGACCGCTTTTGCAGCCATATTCAGCATTTATGAGTTTTTGGGCATGCCGTTTGGCCTCTGTAACGCTCCCGTGACTTTTCAGCACTTGATGAATCAAGTGCTTGCTGATTTTCTGAAAAAATTCATGGTGGTCTATCTCGACGATATCATCATTTACTCTGCTACATTTAACGAACACATGATCCACTTGACAGCTGTTTTTAATAAATTAAAAAGTGTAAATTTAAAATTAAACCTTGATAAATGACTTTCTTTAGGCCCTCCTGGGCCACGTGGTAGGTTGTGATGGTATACGCCCTGATTCTGAAAAAGTTGAAAAGGTGCGAAACTTTTCTGCCCCCAAGAATATATGCCAACTCCGCAGTTTTATAGGACTAGCTTCCTATTATAGGAAGTTTATTCCTAAATTCACTTTCGTTGCCTGCCCTTTGCACTACCTGTTGAGAAAAGATGTAAAATTCGAGTGGAAATTAGAACAAGAAAAAGCATTCAAACAATTAAAAGGATACTTAGTAGAAGCACCGATTCTTCGGTATCCAAATTTTGATAAGACGTTCATTGTTCACGCTGATGCCTCTGGATCGGATTGGGTGCCGTTTTGGCACAGAAAGGCGACCAAGGTAAAGAATATGCTGTGGCGTATGCGAGTTGTGGGTTAACCAAAGCAGAGAAGAATTACAGTACTACAGAA
The DNA here is from genome assembly GCA_003550325.1 of Gigaspora rosea. Taxonomy (NCBI): domain Eukaryota; kingdom Fungi; phylum Glomeromycota; class Glomeromycetes; order Diversisporales; family Gigasporaceae; genus Gigaspora; species Gigaspora rosea. The sequence goes on from QKWP01001579.1 coordinate 34,404, forward strand.
CTAGAGTGCCTCACAGTATTATGGGCAATTAAATATTTCTGGCATTATTTGGGTTTAGTTCCTTTTGTGGATGTAACTGATCATGCAGCCCTTAAGTGGCTGCAAACTTCTGCATTAACTGGTCGTTGAGCCCGGTGGGTCCTCCATCTGCAACCGTATAATTTTCGTGTAGTACATTGTTGTGGGAAGAAACATAATAACGCAGATGCATTATCTCGGTATCTCGAATTAATCAAAAACTCTAAAAATAAAGAAGAAAAATTAAATTAATAAAAAATAACACTTAAATCCGGTCCAACATAAATCTAGCCTAGATTAACAGTGTTATGGTGTACCACGTGCCGCTGTAATCAGGTCTACTACATTTAGAATTTAATATAAAAAAAAATAAAAAAATATATACCACAACGAATAGACATTTTTTTTAGGTATGGATCCCACACACTACAAACATTTAAAGCAATATCTTGAGATGAAATATTTGCCGAGTCGACTGGACGAAGAACAGAAGAAGAAATTGGTTAAAAAGAGTGAGTTTTTCGAAGTGAAAGGAGGGTTTTTATAAATAAAGGACAAAAAGAAGAAAGGAAATTCAATAAGAGTTTTACAACGACACGAGGTCAACTCCGTCCTATTTCTAGTTCATATGCACCTGCTTGGAGGACATTTGGAATGAAAATAATGTTTGAGAAAATTCGTAATACCTATTTTTGGCCCCAAATGTATCAAAGCATACAGACGTATGTACCAACATGTGAAGCATGCCAGAAGAGGAACAGACCCCATACACAAGGCCCCTTGCATCCGATCCCCGTCTCCGCCTCTTTTTACCGAATAGTGTTAGATTTTGTTGGCCCCCTCACTCATACGGCCCGATTAAATCGGTATATATTAATAGCAACTGATTATATGACACATTGGCTAGAGGCATGTGCCTTGGAGAAAGCTGATGCACAAACGGTTGCTGAGTTCCTGTATAATGATATAATCTGCCGCCACAGATGCCCTGATCGAATTTTATCGGACCGTGGTACACATTTTCGTAATGATGTGATTCGGTTGTTGCTGGAAAAATTAAAGGTGAAACAAAATTTCTCGACCCCATACCACCCCGTACTAACGGCCTAGTGGAACGTTTTAATAGAACGTTGTGTGAGGCCTTAGGAAAGTTAGTACATAATGTAGTCGACTGGGATTTGATGATCCCTTCTATTTTATTTGCATACCGCACCGCCCGAAATTCAACAACAAAAATGATCTCATTTTTCTTGGTGTACAGATGAGAGGCAAAGCAACCCATCCACCCGAGTCAGACCGAGGAAGTGTTGGAAGGGACAATTTTGCAAAGGACCTTTGACTTAGTTAATATAATACCTGTGATCTGAAGTAAAGCTGTAAAAAACGTTCACTAGCAGCAGATAAAAGACAAGACTTACCACGATCAAAAGTATCACCTTAGCGCCAGATTCGACATAGGAGAGAAAGTCCTCTTAGAAGATGCAAGTAAAAGATACTCCCGTAGTCACAAACTAAGCCTGAAATGTAAAGGCCCCTTTTTCATTCATGAGAAAATGCCTAATGATGCTTATAAGATAAGGACTTTAGATGGAAAAGTGATCTCCTCTCCGTTTAACTTGAGTCTTCTTAAAAAATATTATGATTAATAAAAAAAATAAAAAAATTTTTTTTTTCTTTCGTTCAAAGTGGTCGGTCGCAACAGTTGTGCGCGGGGTTAAGGAGCGTATGACAAGAAGAACCCTTCATGAAAACATGGGCGTGATTTTTTTTTTCTCTCCTTTTGAGTTTGTTGTTTGTGTTAAGATCAGTTTTGAGTTTTCTGTATGATTAAGTGAAGAATTTTTTTTTTCGAATCGATTAAATTTTAGTTTTTTCTTTCAACTTGTATGTTAAGATAAAATAGATGAAATTTTTATTTTACGATTGTTAGTAACATTGTTTTTTTTTGGTTTTTTTAATTGTTCTAATTTACCTGAAAAGATTGAGGAATAGAAAATAAAAATGGTATGATTCTTTTTCATGGGACGTGATAAACTAAGGAGGGGTGAATTGTTAGGAGCGGACTTGGATCCCATGACAGTCGAATTTCCCGCGAGACAGAAAGAGCCGCCAGCAGAACCGTGACCATATAGATCCCAGCCACATGACGCACGTGATCCCTATAGCTGCGCCGTGCATAAAAAAAAAAACTTTCCCACACCTGGTACTATGCCTAGTTCCCATGGTCCCCCGTCCAAGCCCACACCTCAAAAGCCTCGATCTGGATGAAGTTTTAGCCGTTAATCACGAGGAAATCAGAAGATCGAAGAAGGATCAGATCAAGACCTGGAATAATTTAACGAAAATAAGTCATCAAGAGAATAATCAGCCCTTTGTTTAAAGACCTGGTCCCATCATAGAGGTATGCCGAAAATAGGAAAAATCATTTAAATCGTGATTTTAACATTGATTTCCTGCAAGGCCAAATCGGGTATAGCGTGAAACCGTGTCTTAATTTTCACGATAAAAATTAAATGCAGTGAAATCAAATGCATATGCTCATGATAGAAATTAGCCCGAATAAGTAATTGATTAAAAAGGGTGGAAGAAGATGGTGTGATCTTCTCGTCTTCTTTTATTTCGAATTTCTTCTTTTTGGTTTCTTTGAAAATTTTTATAAATAGATTCAAAATTTTGTATTGCAAAAGGTGTGTCCCTAATTGTAAAAAGTCATAAAAAATTTAATAAAGACAAACCTTTACCTCGTATAAAAATTTCAAGTATTTACTTCTTCCCATGTGACTCTTTCTCCCATATCAAGCCTGATAAGCCTTCCCTTCCCAAATCGATCCGCCTCCATATATCAAACTTGTTACGAGATCCCATGTGTCTGAGTTTCTCTTTCTTTAATTTTTTTGTGTGTGTGTGATTGGTTGTTCGATTCTATCACACGCCCAGCGCCTTCGACAATAGATATATTTACGGAGGAATAGTTTTGTTAGAAAAAGATCAAGACACATCATTTATTTTTGAACTCATTCTTGTTGCTTCCAAATCCATCTTAATGAATTGGCCAAGCACCTTGAAACACAATTAATTAAAGAAAATGCACACTGGCTTCGTTTAAATTTTGCACATATTTGTCATAAGAGTTTCCTAAATGAAAACCTTGAAGAATTATAAAAATGGAGCAATGATATTTGACAAAGTATCCTGATAAAATTTTTGAGTCAGAAACTTTTACATCAATTCCAGAAAATGCACTAATTTCACTTATTAAACGAGATGATTTACAAATGGATGAAGGGAAAATTTGGGATCATGTTATCAGATGAGGAATTGCTCAAAGTACAGATTTACCAACTGATACTAAAAATTGGTCACATGAAGACTTTTAACCTTAAAGACTACTTTACGGAATTGTTTGCCTCTTATTCGCTATTTCCAAACGTCAGCTGAAGAGTTTTTGATAAAGTGAAACCATATAAAAGTATTCTTGAAGAAAATCTTTGGGATGATATATTACAAAAATTTATTGTTCCAAATAGACAGACATTATCAACAATTCTTCCATCTCGCAAAATTTTAACACCAACATTACCATCCAGAGTAACTGAACCATTTCCTTCAACATTTATCAATGAAGCTCATGCAGCAGAAATAGCATCATGGATTGATAAAAAAACTGAATCGTATTCTGTAACTAATAATCCATAAAATTTGAATTACTTCTTCGTCCCTATAAGAAAAATGGACCGTAAAGGTACGGGTTGGGGAGTAAAGGCACGGGTTTTGGTGGCACGGATTAAACCCGTATTTGGTACGTAGGAGGCTTGGATTGTCACGGATTTTTGGCCCGTGGTGGACGTATGCCCGTACCAAATGGACCGTTAATGACTCGGGTTTTGCAACACTTTACTAGTCCAAATGGCACGGGATTTGGCCAGGTAATTAACGTGAATTAGCGTGTGATAAAAAAAAAAATATACATACAAGTAGATTACATAAATTTATATCAACAATCAATACAATATAAACAAACTAACAACTGCTCATGTATCAAAATTTTGCAAGGAATTTTTTTTGTTAAGACACCCAGAGCAGTTTCATTAGTGAAATTATGAGATATCGCAATTTTTTTAAAAAAAATCGTATATTGATCTTTCGCTCTTCGTGAAACGAGCCAACACGTACCACCTTCGACACGTATCATTCCGTGAAATGAAGGTGCCATTACGTATGACGTGTCATAACGTGCCACCTCCCCCGTACCACTTTTTACCGTGATATTCCGTCAACAGCTCTATACATACCACTCCGACCGTGCCATTCCGTGGATTCCAGACACAACCCGTACCACACCCCGGACCACTTTTTTTATAGGGCGTGGAACAAGAGATGGTTTTACTGCTCAATCATTTTTGAATTTATGTAATGGGCAAGCAAACACTGCTGTAGTAATGAAGGTTAATGGCACTGATGAAATTCTTGGTGGGTATAATCCAATCCAATGGATTAATTCAAGTGGTTGGAGAAATTGCAGTGATAGTTTTATTTTTTCATTGAAAAATGGAACTATCCAATCCTCTATTTTAAGTCGTGTAAAAGCAAATTCACCACATGCGATTTATTGTGGAACTAAACATGGACCAACTTTTGGTCATGACATTGTTATGGGATATAATTCATTCAATTTAATAGTTGTGGTTGTACACATAGTTCATGTGAAAAAGCAATTAGAAACCAAAATGGCAAATCTTTTTGTGTAGATGAATGCGAAGTATTTCAGATTCAGAGAGAATAGAGATATCCAACGAATAGTTTATTCAATATGTGCACAATGCCATTAATTATTATGCATATTATTGAAAAATGTACTGATGATTAACAAAAAAAATTAAAGATTTTTATTATATGTGATATCAATATATCTAGATGACGTTATGAGCAGAGGCACTATGTGACATTTTTCGATTTCTTAATTTTATTAATAATAATATTGTTATATATAGGTGTAAACTGCTTCATTATGAAGTAAAAAAAAGCAATTTGTGTACTAAGCAGATTTCTTGTTAGAATTTGTGTTATTAAAGAAGTAAATGTTGATAAATTTAGGACGTTGCTGTGACCTGAATTCGGAAAGTAATAAATATACAAGCGCAGATTAGCTTCGGGATAACTTAGTTGTGCGGGATAGAAGATTTATATATGACTTCGGGTTCAATGATAGTTGGTACTTGAGGAAAGTGGGATCATTAAAATGTTCATATTATGTGTACAATCCTGTTAACCAACTCTTTTGTTCTACTATTCTTTATTCCTTTATTCGTTCTTTTTTTCTCACTTTATTAATAAAAGATTATTTTATATAATTTACATTCCTACTCTACATCCAGTACACAAATTTTGGTATGACATATCCTGATTTCTTCCGATGATGTTTCTACCAAACAGAATTTTGGGATCAGTAACCGGAGATATCAATAAATATATTATTATTTGATGATTATAGCATATTGCATAATATTCCAATGATAAGTAACAGAATTCCGATTGCTAAAAAAGCTTTTCCGGAATTTTTCTTAATATATTATTAAACATAAAAATGAAGTAATATAATTAAAAAATTATTATAACAAATGTAATTACGGAATATTCCCATCACAAGAAAATGATGTAGAATAACAAAAATCCGCACAACAGTTCTCAAATATCTTCCTAGATGTGATTTCTAGTGATTGAAATAGAACACAAGTATTAGTATGATTTTACTTTTAGTTAATCTTATTTCATTATCAATATATCTTACGAATAACGATATTGAGACTTGCATTTATTGATAATTAGCGATAGATCAAAATACTGCAGACCTCGATCAATATCTGAGCAGCTCTTGTCGATGCTACAGTATGTGGTTTATTAAATGATATCGAAAATTCTATTGCTTATTATTATCTATCAATTTCTATACGTTATTATTATGCAATTTTTAGGGTAATAATGTAATGCGTCGCTGAAACGAATTTTTATTCTTTAAGTTTTCTAGTTGTTTTTTAGTATAAAATAATACATTAGTATCAATAACTAAAATTCTGAAAAAGAGTGATAAATAACTCTAATTACTTCAATATTACAAAGTTTTGAAAAAAAGGAGGTTGGACAAAAAAGCTTGCCGATTGAAAATGAGAAACTCACTGGTCATTTTCCATTATTTAAAATTTTTTATGCATCTTAATTATAAATGCGTTCGATTCATTAGAATCTTTTCATCAATTAAAATTTAATTTTGGACTCATTTTTGACACATTTCGACCCATTGATTAAGGTACTCGAGAATACCCTTAATTAACTCGGGTGCTTTACCTTTATATCTAAATTTTACAATTTGTTCATAATAATTACTTCTCACAAAAAATTTTTAATGACTTCATATTGTCAATGTATTATTCCAGTATTCTGCAAGCCTTCAAAAACAGACTTGCATAGTCGAAAGGTTATCAAATTTGATTGGTCATTGTTATTATAAAAAAAAATTAATGTAAATTAAAAAAAACAAAAATTTTTTGGTTACTATATTATCAAGGGCTAGGATGGCATGTCACTATGTCCAATTTGTTTCAATTTTTTTTGGACATATGTCCAATTGAAAATGAAATATATCCAAAAAAAATTGAAACCAATTTGACATAGTGACGTGCCATCCCTGATCAAGGGCCCTTATCTGCTCATGATGCCTACTACTGGCGAATATGTATTTTTCAAAAATGACTCGCATATCAAATTAGTGTACAAATATAACAGTTCATTTTATGGCAAAATGAAAATTCCGAAAATATTCCTTATTTCGAAATAAAGCACATGGTTGGGTGTTATATAATTATTAATGCACATTGGATTTTTATTATCCTAAATTTTAATTCATTAAAATTATAACATTTTTACATCAAATACAATTTACAGATTCGAATTTACTTAATATAATAGAATTAAGAAATATATGACTTTTTACACATATATAAATATTAATCTTAAGAAATGGTTTATTAGAGGTTTAGAATTAATGATTCACGTCGGATTTCTGTTTCAAAGAAGTGACGCATATACTTATTTACATAATTTCTTACTTGAGAACTTTGCAAAAGGCGGGACTGCTTCGTAGTGTCTAAAGCTATACACAACAACTATCTCAAAACTATCCACACAAAACTCTACACTATCTAATCTATGCCCTAATAATGAAAGGCTTCATTTGGTGTACTCTTCATTTGAGACGTGGAAAGATTTTATCCGAGTAATTAGGGTGAATAGTTAAGGCTTTGGATTAAGTCACAAATCTCTAAACTAACGTCAAGATTATACTGTACTTTATATGAATTCTATTTATCGGATGAGGGGAGAAGCTGAACTACACCTTTTCAATGCTGAAATCTGATATGAGTTGTCTTTATTGAGGGAGGAATGCTCCTCTTTTATATAATAAAACTTTACATGTAATGTAATGCTGCGAATTTTAACTACTATTACAGTATTGTCGCGAAATAGCGGGCATAGACGTTATTTAGAAAATCATGTCTTCTAAAAATAGCCTGCATGGTTTCAAAATAACGTCATGAAATGACGCGCATCCCGTATTAGGGTTTCAGCAATAATTAGATATAGTAGGTAAGTTTCTGAATAAGTTTACTTTTCACAAAATAATGTCCATGCGCATACTTTAAATAACGCGCATATGCTCAAAATGGCACGGGTGGCCATTATTTTGCGACAGTATGGTATTATTCTAGTTATTCTTGCTATTATTTATATTCTCGTTATTCCCTAATTCACATCATTTTTCGAATACCCGACATTCCTAGAATTACAAGAATTTCGGGAATAGTACCAAGTCGTTAATTAAAAATAAAAAAGGAAGTTATTTTATCACCAACTACGCGTACACAATTTTTCTGATTCAGGCTTTTAAAGCAGAAAATAAGATCTTTGAAACTTTCACTTATTTCTCCTACTATTTTGGTTTAACAAATTGAATTAGAAAATACCACAACATGCATAGTTTTAAAAAAAAAACATAATTTTATTAAATTTGCAGATTACAACAAGTACGTGCTGACAAGTGGGCGTAATAAACAACAATTTTTCCTATTTCATTGCACCAGTTTTAAAATTTTCTGCGGTATTCATCTTATTTAACGTCAAAAAATGATTTGTAAAAAAATAAAAGAAAATAACCAAAATGGGAAATGAAAAAAAGTAGCGCAATTCTTAGATATCGTCATATGAACAAAGATTTGTATCAAAATTTTAGCCCAAAAATTGGGGTTTTTTTGCTAAAATTATAAAATAATGGTAATCATAATTTTAATTGAAATATTTCTCGTTTTATATATTATACACTTTTACATAAGTTATTTTATTCGTCCGAACCTACTTTATGGTTCGCTTCCGTTACATTTATCGGCGGCACGCTTTTTAAATTGTCTATATTCTAAGAAAAAGCATAAAAGGCTCAGATGAAATTGAGAATTTTACATTGATCATCTACGAGTTATAGTAATATTCGACGTATAATATCTCAATAAAGTATATTTGTAAGATAATGATTCAAAGCAATTATCAAAGGGATCAAAATTTTTTAAGCACAGCATTGCAGATTCTGATGATATTTGAGTACTATAAGACAAAATATTTCGCAGTGATTTTTGTAAGTGGAAACGAAATCGGCGATTTGTTACTAAGGATATAATATCAAAAGAAAAAAAATGTATTCATCTTAGACTCATAGACAGTGTTAAAAAGTTATTTAAATTTTGAAAATGGAATAATGATGTACTCTTAGATTTCTCTACATGTGTGAGTTATTATAAAACGCAAATAGCTGTCGAAACGGTCACTGGAAAACCATCAAATGACTCTGCATCAATTTATTCAATTCTAAAACATCCAACAGATATATAATATAGCCTTGCTTCTTTTTTTGATACTGTACTTGTACCAAATATGTTTAAGCAATATTGTTATGATTCTTGGATCTAGAACTATGAAGAAAATAGCATATTTTTGAATGGAACAATAGAATGTATAATTCAAGAACGAAGAGAAGAGATAGCGAATGATCAACAAGTTTTTAATTTACTGACCTATTATGAATGTTTAATGCATTAAAGGTGAACAACCCATGGTTAATGAATGAATTAGAAACAATCTTGCAGAAATTACGTCTGGTTTTATTGAAACTAGGGATGGGTTCGGTCGGTTATTATCGACTATTGACATATAGCCGGCTAAGTGCGGTCGGTCATACCGGTTAATAGCCGACTATAGTCGATCAATTTTTTACTATATAAAGGGGGTGGAGACAAATCATGTGATCAACCGCCAATCAAATTATAGAATTTTGATGATCTTCGGCGAAGCAAAAATGAAAGAGAAGCGAAAACCTTGAAAAATACAAAAAACGGCAGTTTAAACCTACCTCGATGTGTTAATCAAAAATGTCGGGAAGGCAATTTTGCTTATATATATTTACCTAAAACCTAATCTAACCCTAATATAGGACGACCCTAACCCTAAAGTTAATTGAAAAAAATTATTAAATATGAGTTGTCTCCGCTTTAGACGTCCCCTATATAAAGGTTATTTGATCCTTTAATTAAAGTTGTAGAGCCAATTCTTCCGATTCTAGTAAACAAATGACGTATGCATTATTTCACGTAATGTGATGATTGTATAGTCTTTACGGGATCTTCCGTTTATCGGACTGATCCATGTCGATCTATTCGAAAACAGCGACCATCTACCGATCACGTAGCGTTACACCAAGCGTCAGCTAAAAATCACATAAATACACTCGCCACAGACTCTCTCTCACTCTCCACTCAAGCAACAACAATAACAGTCAAAATTCGCCCCACCCACTTCTCCACAAAAATTAGGCTGATACTCACAAGTAACAACGCTTGTCTAATTTCGTCTGTTCGAAATTTAGTTGGTCAGCTAAGCCCCTCTGACCGAACAGAATCGGCTACGGCTATAGCCGGTCGCAAACGGCTATAACCGTAACCGTACCCATCCCTAATTGAAACGGTATTTATCTTTATCAAGTATGTTTTAATTAATCAAAATTAATTAACTATATGAAATCTAACTAACTGTTCAAATAATTGATAAAAACCAGTTCAACATTCTAATACGTACTTGTTATTGGTTAGGTTGTGGATGATAACTGATTTATCGCTAGGTTACTATATAAATCACGTGGCTTTGCCACGTCATTTATATTGTTCCCTACGAATAATCAGTTTTCATTACAACTTAACTGATAACATTTTTATCCGTAAGGTCCGACGTAAGCACTGTCGTTTTTCGTATATATTATTCGGTCTTTCTAATCATTAGAATCACTTTTACTCTTTTTTTACGTTCGCTTACTTTTCCACTTTCGCTCATCATTTTTTTCATTTAACTTTTTTTTTACTTTTTTCCTTCGCTAAATCTTTTTTTCCTTAACTTTCACTAGTATGAATTTTATGAGTTACGCAAAAAGAAATAAAATCAGAAAATTGAATTATCACATGATTAGAAAGTGATCGAATAATATATACAAAAAACGTCCATTGCGCACATAGGACCTGTCGGATAACATGAAGTTATTATCTTTCGTCAATGAACCTACTACATTGATAACTGATAATAACAATGATAAGGTCGCTACAATATTTCATAATAATAATGAGGTCGCTACAACATCTAATACTATAGAGTCATTATCTTTCGTTAATGTAAAAGAAAATGGATATGGGTATGACTTATACAATCTTAGGTATGTATAAAAAATATTATGTTCTTTAATTACACATATTGATTATATTTACATACTATATTTTATATATATATATTAAGTGACCAATATATGTTTAAAATATTTGTACCATCAATTTAGTCTAAAGATGAAATTGATGCATATATTTTAATAGAAGACGATGGCATGTACTTACTTGTTAAATATCATATTGATAAGGAAGCAATTGTTAAAAAACTTCTTTCTGGAAGTATTCAATTAAGATCTATTTGCCGGCAATGTAAGTTTAAAAATTGTATTATGATTGTATGCTTTAATAATTATTAAATTTCTTAAAAATTTTTTTAGCATCGATCCGTATGAAGAACCATCGAGTGCTTAAAGGAACGTTGTCACGAACAGGAATTTAATAAAGAATTTGTCAGAAATTTGAATAAAATTTTACCAATAAAAAAAGAACAACCAAATTCTGAGTGTGTTATGAAATTCGTAGCATCTTTCTATTTCAAAAAAATTAGAAAGAAAAATCAAGAAAATTAAAATCTAATTTGTTTCTGACTTTTCTTTCTTTTTAGCGAAACATCTGGTTTTTTTTTTACTTTTTCAAAAAAATCTTATTGTTTGATTTTTTTTTCCTATAGGAATCCATTTTTTTTTTTAATCGAATTATTTTCTTGAGGATAGTTGAATTATGCTTTTATCGATAATATTATATAAATTACGTGGTTCTTGTTGAATTGGACTAAATCCAGAATTGATCCTACAATTCGGGTCCTGATTCACAATGGATTGAATGAGTAATAATCTTCTTTATCCATATGTTATAATGGTTTGTTTTTAAGTAAAATGAATGATGTGTTTATATCGAGTATTATTATATTAAGATGCGGCAATATCTTTTTTTATTAAGTTTAAAATCATATCGTGAAATCGAAATTGAACATCCTTTATTTATTAAATGCTTTGATATATCGAAATCAAGAGTGTAAATTATATTCTTGTATTAAAATATGCAACAATGGGTTCTTTGCATCATGATCTTCATAGAGCAAATATAGCTTTCAACTGAAGGCAATGAATTATCCATCGAAATTTGCATAGCGATAATATTATGCAGGATAAGTTGTATAACGCAGATCTGGTCTATCAATTCAGGACTTAGCAGTTGCTGACTATGAGCTGTGCCTGCAAACCTCGTCATTAGAATACGAATACTTCAAAAATTGCTTAAATTCATCTTTTATTAAAAAAGTTTTGTTGAACAAAGATGTACGTACGTATGTACGAACATCCCTACATATATATGTATTTATGAAATAGTTTTAACCAACTTGACTTAAATTTGGATCGTTATTATGAATATTTAATTCAAAAGCCAAAATACAGAATCATACATCGTAAAAATAACTGTTCAAAGCGAGAATCCTTCCTGTTTAAACACAAGTTCATTGCAACATTAGACGGAAAAACCAATGAATTTTGTGAATTAATGGTTCCCGAGATTATCTCCGTTGTCATAACAAATGCTATGTTTACTTAGAACCTATATCAGATTCATAAATTTTCTAGTTGGTAATATAATATGTCAATGATTAACAGAATTTAAACATAAAACATAAAATATACACTTGTTTTCTTTAATTTTGAAATTGTTATTGGTTAATACAATCACGTGGTAACGCGAAGACATTAATCAATGTACAATACAGTTATCAATGAAACTCATGCAGCAAAAATAGCATCATGGGTTGATAAGAAAACTGAAACGTATTCTGTATGAACCATCCATATAAATTTAAATTACTTCTTCGTGGTTTTACTGCTCAATCATTTTGGAATTTATGTAATGGGGTAGCAAATACTGTTGTGGTAATGAAGGTTAATGGCACTGATGAAATTCTTGGTGGATATAGTCCAATCCAATGAATTAAATCAGATCATTGTTATATGAAATGCGATGATAGTTTTATTTTTTCATTGAAAATGAAACTATCCAATCCTCTATTTTAAGTCGTGTAACATTAGCAAATTCACAATATGGGATTTATTGTCATCCTAGTTATGGTCCAACTTTTGGTCATGATATTTGTATGGGAAATAATTTCAATCAAGCTAATAATTGTTATTGTAATTATAATCCACAATATTCATATGAAAAAGCAATTAGAAACCAAAGTGGATATTATGTATTTTGTGTATATGAATATGAAATATTCCAAATTCAGAAAGAGTAGTATCCAATGAATAATTTATTCAATATGTGCACAACGCCTCTTATTATATACTTTATTATGCACATTAGTAAAATTTACTGGTGAATAGAAATAATAATTAAAAAAGATTTTTATTAAATATGGTCTCATTGTAACCAAATGTCATTGTGCCAAAGGCACTATGTGACATTTATCGATTTCCTAATCTTATTAATAATAATATTTTTATATCTAGGCATAAATTTTTTTCGCCATAAAGTAAACTTAAAAAAAGCTGTCAATTGGTGTATTAAACTCTTATTTACTTGTTAGAATTTCGTCATCTGGCTGAAGAAAGTAAAATGTTTATAAACTTAGGATGCTCTCAAGTATCGCATTTGGATGCGATTTTCTAATTATTTGAATAGTGCACAAGTATGTATTATGAGATATTTTAGCTATTCTTATAATATTATCCCAAGTAGTTCGAATAGTGATATTATTAAGATTTACACAAGTATCGCACTTACTGTTACTTTCTAATAAATTTAGTGATGCTCGATTAATACTTGAACAATTTTATTGGTTCTATATGGTTTATTAAGGGCGTTATCAAGCGCTTCAATTAGCAAAATTTTGATTATTCAGAAATTGAATAAATTAACCAAAAAGTTACCATTTTGATGATTAAAATAAGGTTAAGACCGTCTCTCTTTTCATAGAGTTGCGCTGATTGGTTAACATTTAGAATTCGCATTTTCACAATGAATTTTTGTTTAACAAATAGTTTTTTTTTTTTATTAATCGCAGTAACCACTTTATTGATTACAATTCAATGTCTCGATCACCAGCTAATACATTGAATGGGTTGCTTGAGAACAATATAAATGTTGAAAATTTTACGAGTATAAAAATAATGAGGAAAATCAAGCTAACCGCCTTTATTGTTTATTATTTATTTGTTAATTTACTAGTGCTATATTACTATACAATTTCATAATGTCCGCTTAAAAGAATTATTTTTCTAATGTTGATTTGTTAGATAATTTTAGTATAAAGTAATACGCTCCTCGATTTATTCTAATAGTTATGAATGTTTGGTGAGAAAATTCAAGAAAAAAGGATGGAATCAAAAACTTTGTTGATTGAAATGATGAATTCACTTGCACGTGTAACTCAAAATTCAATCGCTTTAACTTGAAATTTGGTAACTGCATTATTTGTTACTCTAATATCTGTTGAATTTTGGTTTCCACTAAGTTATTCCATAGACTATTTTACACAATAAAGAATTCCATTAATTGATTGGATGATATCTTGAGACATGGCACGTTCATTCTCATTACTTATATTTAAAAGAAAATTTCATTTAATAAATGATTTCATTTATTTAAAAAATCATCAATTTTTAAGATAAGAGTAAATTCGATATTGGATACTGAATCATTTAACAAATATTTTTGAAAACTGTTCTGTGGTTTGTAAAATTTGGTCAAATCAAAATCACTGATATCAAATTACATAACATTTCTGAATATTTTTATTACTCATGTTTTCTTGCGGTTTATATGCGCAGAAAGAATTTATCATAGTGATAATGAGTAATGAGTGTTGAAAGATTTCAATCAAAATGATTTATGTATTTACATAAATTTATAGTCTTGAAGTGCTATACTTAGTCAGATACGTTATTTTTACGCCTAATCTCTTTACATGATCTGTATAAAAGAAAGTCCATTATATGATGAACGCAACTATTAATTCCGAGAATAACCGGCCATTATAGAAACAGCGATACTTTTGATTTACTTTTTTGGTTTATAATTACAATTTCTAAATTGATCGTAACGATCAATACAAATCTTTGCATCATTATTTCATATAATTTGTAATATTACAATCTGTTACAAGTTTTTGGCGACGGTTTTATTTTTGATAAGCATGGTTTTCTAATGATGCCTCGAATTAGTAGCATCATATAGTCGAAATTTTGCCATATTTAACTAAATTATTATTGCCAAACTAAATTCAGCAAGATAAGTGAATGATTGCATTCTCAATCACCTTTCTTAATGAACTCAACAAATAGCCTAATCAGTCTGTCTGATCAAACCGACCAATCCAAATTTCATTGGGAGAGTATCCCTAAATCGAGAATATTGTGTTACAGAGGTAATTATAAATACGTACACAGCGTAACTTATTTAACTTATTTGTTCTATCTCTAAAAGTCATCATAGTGGTAAACTAAATAATATCAAAAAATGGCAAATTTTTTTTGAAAAGCTTTCAAATGATTGCCTCGAGCTTCTTGATGATAAAGAAGATTTTAATGTAATTATTAATATTGGAGATTCACCAAATAATAAAATATTCCAAGCACATACCAATACTTTAAGATACAGATCTTTGTATTTCCGTAATGAATTAGCAAATATAACAAAGGTAAAAACAACATTAAAACAATTAATTTAAAAGACGTTTCTATTCAACAATTTGAAATAATTATCAGGTAAGATTATATTTCAAATTAAACCTTTATTTTAAAGAAATATTCTTATGGATTCACCAAGATGATGGTTATTCAGTTTATTTATTATGTGTATGCGAAAATTAATTGTTAAATTACTAAACTTACTAATTTAATAGGTATATTTACGGGGGAGTAGTTTTGTTAGAAAAAGATCAAGACTCATCATTTATTTTTGAACTCATTCTTGTTGCTTCCGAATTTCATCTTGATGAATTGGCAAAACACCTTGAAGCACAATTAATTAAAGAAAATGCACACTGGCTCCGTTTGAATTTTGCACATATTTATCATAAGAGTTTCCAAAATGAAAAACTTGAAGAATTACAAAAATGGAGCAATGATATTTTGGCAAAGTATCCTGATAAAATTTTTGAGTCAGAAAATTTTGACGCACTTCCAGAAAATGCACTAATTTCACTTATTAAGCGTGATGATTTACAAATGGATGAAGGGAAAATTTGGGATCATGTTATCAGATGGGGAATTGCTCAAAGTACAGATTTACCAACTGATACTAAAAATTGGTCACATGAAGACTTTTTAACCTTAAAGACTACTTTACGGAATTGTTTGCCTCTTATTCGTTATTTCCAAATGTCAGCTGAAGACGTTTTTGACAAAGTGAAACCATATAAAAGTATTCTTGAAGAAAATCTTTGGGATGATATATTACAAAAATTTATTATTCCAAATAGACAAACATTATCAACAATTCTTCCATCTCGCAAAATTTTAACACAAACATTGCCATCTAGAGTAACTGAACCATTTCCTTCTACAGTTATCAATGAAACTCATGCAGCAGAAATAGGATCATGGGTTGATAAGAAAACTGAAGCGTATTCTGTAACGAATAATCCATACAAATTTAAATTACTTCTTCGTGGAACAAGAGATGGTTTTACTTCTCAATCATTTTGGAATTTATGTAATGGGGTGGCAAATACTGTTGTAGTAATGAAGGTTAATGGAACTGATGAAATTCTTGGTGGGTATAATCCAATTCGATGGGATAAATCAACAAGTTGTTATATGCGTTGTAATGATAGTTTTATTTTTTCGTTGAAAAATGGCGCCATTCAATCCTCTATTTTAAGTCGTGTAAAAGCAAATTCAGCACATGCGATTTATTGTCACACAAGTTATGGTCCAACTTTTGGTAACGGTTTTGATATTTGGATGAAGGATAATTTCAATCAAGCTAATTGTTGTTACTGTAACTCACAATTTTCATATGAAAAAGCAATTAGAAAACAAAGTGGCGTATCTTACTTTTGTGTAGATGAATATGAAATATTTCAAATTCAGAAAGAATAATAGTCAATATTATACACATTATTCATATGAAAGCAATTAGAAACCAAAATGGCGTATCTTATTTTTGTGTAGATGAATATGAAATATTTCAAATTCAGAAAGAATAATATTCAATGAATAGTTTATTCAATATGTGCGCAATGCCTCCTGTTATAATACTTTATTATGCATATTAGTTAAAATGTACTGGTGATTAGCAATAATGCTAAGATTTTTATCAAATGTGATCTCATAACCTAATTAAAATAATATTGTTATAAACTTTTTCGTTATAAAGTGATCTTAAAGATGTCAATTGGTGTATATTAAACTATGATTTACTTGTTAGAATTTCTTTATCTGGCTGAAGAAAGTAAAATGTTTATAAACTTAGTTGGTTCTCAAATATTAATCACATTGGATGCGATTTCTAAATGATTTGAACAGTGCACAAATATTATGAATTATATTTTAGCTATTCTTATGACATCATCGCAAGTAGTTCGAATAATGATATTATTAAGATTTACACAATTATCACTTGCTGTACTAGCGAATAATTTTAATGGCGCTCAATTAATACTTGAGCAATTTATTGATTCTATAGTGTTTATTAAGAGCGTTTTCAAGCGCCTCAATCATTCAAAATTTTGATTATTTGAAATTGAATAAATTAGCTAAAGTTGCCATTTTGATGAATAAAACCTGGAGGGTTTGGACCGACTTTCTTTTCATAGGGTAGTTCTTATTGGTTAAAATCTAGACATTGTATTTTTCACAATGAATTTTTGTTTAACAAATTTGTTTTTTTGATAGACTATAGTAACCACTCTAATGAGTTCGATCACTAGCTAATACATTGAATGTTTGAGTGAGAACAAAATAAATGTAGAAAATTTTGCAAATATAAAAATTATGAAAAACAACAAACTGACTGCCCTATTGTTTATTACTTATTTATTAACTAGCATATTTGCCCGTGCCTCTGGCACGGGTTAAGGGATTATACCGGTAGTCGTTTAAAATTAATGAATATTTTTTGTTTATGTAAGATATAAAAATTTTTGATGCTTTACTCTGATGATTTTATTGAATGAAAAAATGATTACGGTTAATTATACATTGTCTTGAAAGAAGATCGTTAAAGTAAACAGAATTAAACTTCATAATCACACTGGTAATTTATTAAATGATTAAATGATTATGGTTAATACATTGTCCTGAAACACAATCGTTAAAGTGAACAGAATTAAACTTCATACTCATACTGGTAATTTATTAAATGATTAAACGATTATGGTTAATACATTGTCCTGAAACACAATTGTTAAAGTGAACAGAATTAAACTTAATCTCATCCTGGTAATTTATTGAACGATTAAATGACCTTGAAACACAATTGTTAAAGTGAACAGAATTAAGCTTCATACTCATGCTAGTTTATTGGACGATTAAATGATTACGGTTAATTGTACATACAACAATCTCTTGAAACACAATTGTTAAAATGGACAGAATTAAACTTCATACTCACCCTGGTAATTTATTGAACGATTAAATGATTATAGTTAATCATACATCGTCTTGAAGCACAATCATCAATGTGAACAGAATTAAACATCATACTCACCATGATGATTTATTGAATGATTAGATGATTCTCTTGAAACACAAGTGTTAAAGTGAACTGAATTAGACTTCGTTCTCACCCTAGTGATTAAATGATTAACGGTTAATCATACATTTTCCTGAAACACATTCATTAAAGTGAATAGAATTAACCTTCACACTCATCCTGGTAATTTATTGAAGATTAAATGATTACAGTTAATTATACATTCTCCTGAACACAATCGTTAAGGTGAACAGAATTAAACTTTTACTCACCCTGGTAATTTATTGAACAAATAAATTGTTACGGTTAATTATACAGAAAACCATTGTTAAAGTGAACAGATTTAAACTTCATACTCACCCGTGATTTCATAGATCGATTACAAAAAATATAATAATGTAATCATCCAAACGATAATAATTTACAAATTTAAAATAGAATTCAACCAAAATTTTTTTACAAAATTTTGATCACATTTTGGGATGAGTTAGTTTGCTTTTAAACTATGATATTTACCATAAAAAATTCTGTTACAGATCTGATAATCCGAGTTAACAGAAGTCAACAGATCGAAATGATAGCTAATGCTAAGCAGAGATATGCCAGAAACAAACTGGTCAGGCCTAGAACTCAGCCATTAGTCCTAATAGGGAGCGCAGATAAGCCTATCTTGCGTGAATCAGTACATGAAGTCAGATAAGCACAAGGTTTTAATTAATTGCCTATTCGGGCACTGGCCAACACTAAAAACCATTGTTAGGATGGACAAATCTGCTGAACTCTCCCAAACCATATAGAATCTGCCTTTTGTGGCTTCAACTCAAAGCAACCTGTTTAATGCAGTGTGGGAGACCATCGGCATCACGAATTCAGTTGATGGCGGCAATTATCAGCTTATACATCAATTGCCAATAAAAAATCATTTAATCAAGGTTTTCATCTAGTACATGTCATGTGCATACAAATCATTATTCACCGCACGTGAAACACAATCGTGCATGAACAAAAAAATGCAAAAACCTGTTAGGTAGAAACATGTTCCTGATGCATCACCATCGTCACTATAGGTTATTCGGCACTGCCATCTTATGAAAGGGCTATTCAACACCTACAATTTTTTTTATACCCAGCCCTCCCTAATAATATGGTCAAAAAGTATATTATCGAAAACTACATTTTTATTACCGACAATTTAACAATTTCGATAATTATATTAAATCTGCTATGATCATTGCATTTAGGGTGAAACCTGAGTTGTTGAATTCTAGTAATAAAAAAAAAGATTATAACATATTTAGTTAGTGCAATTCCGAAAGACAATAATAAAAAGACATTATTTATAGTGATCGTCATGCACTTTAATCAAGAGAAAAACCTGTTAAAGCGATGTTTGGTTAAACAATTCTCACACAATAGATAAATATAGTACTATATGAGATGTAGAATTTCACGTTTCATTGCGTTTAATCATATATATATTATATATATATATATATATCATGATACATATGTACGTAATGTTACGATCAAAGTACCACTCTGTTACTTATAGGCTAATTCGCACTATCATTATTGTAATATAGATTCTCTTATTCAGGTTTTTATTATCGCTTGTTATTGCACTTGCGACTATACCTACGTACAGTACTTTATGAATTGTCATATACGCGAACTTTTTTTCTATAAAAAACATTTATCGTTCGCACATACATACGCATGACATTTTCATTCACCACACGTGAGAACGCAACATGCATATATAATGTAAACGAATGGATAAAAAAGCAAAAACCTGTTAGGTAGAAACCTGTTCCTGAAATTTCACCACCGTCACCGTAGGTTATTCGGCACCGCCATCTAATGAAAGGGTTATTCGGCACCTGAAAATTTTTCTATCCCCCAGCCCTTCCATTTTGTGATGATCATCAGCAAATTTCCGTACGCTTTGTAGACCGGGTTAGGGTAGAGTGAAATCCACATTTCCACCCCATTCTATTTCTAAAAATGTAGTTTTTGATGTTATAATTTTCGGCCAGTATTTGGCTTCGGTTGAAAAATAATTGCCGATGATCATAAAATTCATCACGTGCCCTACTAATTTCCAAGTCAGCTGCATTCACATTTCTAAATTGGACTTTCCTTATAAATTAAGTTTACTGGCCATTATTAAAACAATGTCTCAGACATTATTTTGCGTTTATACAGTTTATTATCTGTTCCTGGTTTAGTCAGCTACTTATGTTTAATTGAATACTGGACCATCGGAGGCTGGGTTGTTAAACAAAATTGGCGGTGCTAAATTCGTGTAGATCTTAAGTATTGATCGGTATAAAAAATCTAGTTTGCACTGAAATAAACCAAACCTTATCGCCATATCTTTACCAACCTCTAATTTAATGCATATTCTGTTTCGATCTAATGCTTACTCAACACCCAGCCTTTATATCCATTCTATTTAGTGCAGGTTCCATCAGCTGATAAAATGTTTATTCATCACCATACCTTATCTTCAAGATCTTTATCCCCTCACTGCAACTTATTAATAGATTTAATTTACTAGATGTATATTATTATACAATTTTATGTGTCGTTGAATAGAATCATTTTTCTTTAAATTTTTTTAATGTTTAATTGTTAGATAATTTTAGTATAAAGTAATATATTAGCGTCTATAACGAAAATCCCATAACAAAAAGTATAAATTACTTGAGCAATAACTCTATTTATTCTAGTAGTTATAAAGTTTTGGCAAGAAAAATTCAAAAAAAAAGGTAGGAGTCAAAATTTTGCAGATTGAAACAATGAATTCGCTGGCAGGTGTAATGCAAAATTCAATCTCTTTATCTTTAAGTTTGGTAACTGCATTCTAGTTAAAGTGTATTTGTTACTCTAATATTTGCTGAATTTTGGTTTCCACTAAGCTATTTAATAGACTGCGTATCGAGAATCGTGGAAAATGGAGTACGCAAATATTTTACTTACTATTTTACATAATAAAGTAATTTTAATATTGAAGAATAAACTATCAACAATTGACTGGATGATATATTGAGACAAGTCACAATATTTCTCATTGCTTATATTTCAAGGAAAATTTCATTTAATAAATTGTTAAATTCGTTTAAACAATTATCAATTTTTAAGATACGAGTAAATTCGATTTTGGTTACTGCATCATTTAACAAATATTTTTGATCTTAAGTGTATCCAATGGTTTGTATAATTCGTTCAAATCAAAATCACTTATACAAATTACATAAGCATAACATTTCAAAATTTTTTATGTTTTTACATAAAGTAATTATCTTGAGGTGCAATATTTAATCACATACGTCGTAAATACCATATAATCAGTTATTATTAATCTCTTTACATATCTGTACAAAGAGAGTTCATTATGTTATGAACTCAACTATTAATTACAAGAATAACCAGTAATTTGGTTTACAATTACAATTTCTAATTTGAACATAAATATCAATACAAATCTTTAGTATCATTATTTTCATTTATCGGCTTTGTTTTGTTTATTTGTAATATTGCAATCTGTTACAATTTTTTGGTGACGGTTTTTATTTTTGGTAAGATGTATGGTTTTCTATAATGCCAATAGCGCATCGAATTAGTAGCACTATCTGGCTAAAATATAAATCAAAGCAAACTTAAATCTTATAAAAATTATTTATTGTGAATAAATCTTATTTATTAAAACGAGTATATAGTAAATATTTAGTATATAATTATAAAGTAAGTATGTAGAGAAATATTAATTAAATATAAAATTGCAGCAAAATATGTATGTATTCATAATGTATAATATTAAGAGAAAATCATATTTCGAGCCTTTAAGTCTATAATATAGCGGATCAAGCTTATTTAATTTTTATGATTTGTTAATAAGTTTAAATCCCGAAGCGTAATTGTGTTTTTATGACCCTAAATTTAGTTTTTTCGTTGATATGATTAATAATTTATGAATAAAAGTATAAGGAGAAAGGAGTAATTTGACGAATTTGGTTCTAATGATCGTATTGGATAATTTTTATGCCATTCGATTCGTCTCGATGAGAGGAATCGAATGGTACGAAAACTCCCCCGATTCTGATAACTGGATCAAAAAGATATCATCGATTATTTGCCAGGTTACACCGTCAAAATTCCCCTTAAAAATCATGTTTGTGCTAGTGATCCTGGCCGAAATTAAAAAAATCGGCCGATTTTTTCTAAAATCGGCTAGCCGGTTTTATAAGTAAAAAAAAACTTTTTTCTCAAGACTTATGAAACTCATGTTAACGGGTCTGTGTCATTTCACCGACCGACAATCAGTTCACCGACAATTAGTTTACTGACAGGTCATTTCATCGCTAAGTTTTTAAAAATTGCACTATCCTTAACTTTAATTCTAAACCTGACCCTAACGACAATACCAGAATTACTGTCGGTGAAATGACCGGGACCTCTCAGTGACTGTAATCCTATTTGATAGGATACATTAATTTTAATTTTTTGAATCGCATAATTATATATAGTAAGGTATCTTCTAATCGGGTTTTATTCACGATATAATTATTGCAAGTTGTTTTGATCAAAATTATGATTTATTTATAATTTTTTTGGCTAAAACGACTAAGCCGATAAAATTTCATCGGCTTGGTTGGTCGAAAAATTTTTGATCGACCAGGATCACTAGTTTGTGCATCTCATAATCGAAGATATAACGTTATTCAGTAATTAGAATCAAATGAGATATCAAGATATCATCAATTCGTCAAATTACCCTGCCTCTCAAAATTAAACGATGTATAATCCCATTTAATATAACTTTAATAAAAGATGTTAGTTATATTACTAATTTTATATAAAATAATTCTAAATCATATTAATTCAAAAAATAAAAAAATTTTTAATATTAAAACAAATAAGCTGTTATATCAGTTATTTTAACTTCGTCTTTCTACCTTACGTGAATTTTAGTAATTTTTATATTTTCAAATCGTGACCCTAAAATTTTGGTAACAGCCGCGACAATTAATATCCAAAAAAAAAAAAAAAAAAACCTTAAGATCTTGAATTTTTTTGAATATTTATTCGTCAAAATAACTTCAAAATTCAACAAGATATTAAGCTAATGAAAGTTAAGGTATTAAATTTGTTTTAAAAATATGTTGATCTGCCTAACTTCAATTGACGGCAACTTAATTCTTATATTTTAGGGCGGTTTAAAGATCGAGCGCAAGCGTTGTGATGTAATAATCTTTTATTATTATCGATAAAATCAACAAGGCATTATTAGACGATTACTGTTGCTTAATTGAATTGTAACGATCAATACTTGGTCAGCTTTTATCGATTCTATGTGTTTATTAAATGTCATCGAAAATTTTGCTATTGATTATTACATATTTAAGTTTTCTAATATTTATTTTGCTATTGATTATTACATATTTAAGTTTTCTAATATTATTTGCTAGATAATTTTTAGTATAAGAGTAGAATAGCTGATAGTAATAGTAATAATAATAATAATAATAATGAGATTAATAAGATTAGGGTAGATAACGAAAATTCATGAAACAGCTTGAACATTAAACTCTAATTATTCTAGTAATTGCAAACTAGTCCAAAAATAAGGCTTCGGTAGGGTCAAAAGTTTGTTGAGTGAAATGATAAACCTACTTGTCATCTTCCGTTATTTAAAAGTATTTATTTTATTCGTATTTATTTATCTTAATGATAAGTGTGCCTATTGAAATATTTTTTTGTTAATTAAAACTTTAATTTTCGATACATTTCGATACATTGATTAAAGGCACTTGAGAACACCATTAATTAACTCAGGCGCTACTTTAATATGTAAATTTACAGATTTAAAATTTTTACATAATCACACGTAAAAGCTTTTTTTTATTGACTAAGTAATTCAATATATTATTTTGAAACCTCAAAAACAAATATAGTCTTTAGTTAATAATCTCAAAGGTTATAAATTTGATTTGTGGAAAGATAATATACAAATTAAGCCATAAATTTTAATGAAAAAAATTTAATTCATAAAATTTTTTTTAGTTATCAGCTATCAGATATTACAGACTGTCAGAGTTGAATTGTGGATTAATGTGTTGGGTCTTTTTTTTTTAATTAAATATAGCAAATTATCGGCTTTGTTCATTATGCCGTTTCACAATTTATTCTACAAAGAATGCAAATATAGTATGCTTGCCAGTACAATAATGTATATTGTGTTCGACACTGTATAGGAATTAGAATATTCTCATGATTAAATAAGATCCTAGTTTTAAAATATTCATGGTTTAGATAAAAGTAAGGTACCAAAAAGGTATAAAGAATCTAAATTCTCATCATTGATATAAAAATGATTTAAAATAAATTCTTTTTAATTATATAAGGTAGTAAATAAGTAAATAATAATTTTTTAAAACAGTCAGATCTCTCTAAATGCAATTCTCTCAATTAAATGCCTCTCTAAATTCAACTTTTTACTTCGACCCTAATATATACCAATCTCTATAAATGTAATTTTTCTTATTATTCTCAAACCTACAAGATGTATTTATAGGGAGATGCTTTCTCAGAAACTTTGCTAAGATTTTTTAGGTTTATCGGATAATCGAAATTTTGACATATTTACTAAATTATTATTACTATACTCAATTCAGAAAGATAAAAGAGCCTGTTGATCAAATTGACCTTTATTCATTGAGACTAAATCGAGAACACTGTGTTACAGAGGTAATTATAAATACGTACATAGTGTAACTTATTTGATCTATCGCTAAAAGTTCATCATAGTGGCAAACTTAACAATTTGAAAATGGCAAAATTTTTTGAAAAGCTTTCAAATGATTGCCTCGAGCTTCTTGATGATAAAGAAGATTTTAATGTAATCATTAATGTTGGGGATTCACCAAATAATAAAATATTCCAAGCTCTTACCAATATTTTAAGATACAGATCTTTGTATTTCGGTAATGAATTATTAAAGATTAACAAAGATAAAAATAACATTAAAACGATTAATTTAAAACACGTTTCTATTCAACATTTTGAAATAATTATTAGGTAAGTGTATTTTTATGTTAAACCTTTATTTTAAAGTAACATTCTTACGGATTCACCAAGATGATGCGAGGATTAATTTTTCAATTATTAAACTGACTAATTTAATAGATATATTTACGGAGGAGTGGTTTTATTAGAAAAAGATCAAGATGCATCATTTGTTTTTGAACTAATTCTTGTTGCTTCCGAATTCCATCTTGATGAATTGGCCAAGCACCTCGAAACACAATTAATTAAAGAAAATGCACACTGGCTCCGTTTAAATTTTGCAAATATTTATCATAAGAGTTTCCAAAATGAAAAACTTGAAGAATTACAAAAATGGAGCAATGATATTTTGGCAAATATCCTGATAAAATTTTTGAGTCAGAAAATTTTATCTCACTTCCAGAAAATGCACTAATTTCACTTATTAAACGAGATGATTTACAAATGGATGAAGGGAAAATTTGGGATCATGTTATTAGATGGGGAATTGCTCAAATTACAAATTTACCGACTGATTCTAAAAATTGGTCACATGAAGACTTTTGACTTTAAAAACTACTTTACAGAATTGTTTGCCTCTTATTCGCTATTTTCAAATGTCAGGTGAAGACGTTTTCAACAAAGTGAAACCATATAAAAATATTCTTGAAGGAAATCTTTGGGATGATTTATTACAAAAATTTCTTATTCAAATAAACAGATATTATCAACAATTCTTCCACCTCGTAAAATTTTATCACCAACATTACCATCTAGAATAACTGAACCATTTCCTTCAACAGTTATCAATGAAACTCATGCAGCAGAAATAGCATGATGGGTTGATAAGAAAACTGAAGCGTATTCTGTAACAAATAATCCATACAAATTTAAATTACTTCTACGTGGAACAAGGGATGGTTTTACTTCTCAATCATTTTGGAATTTATGTAATGGGGTGGCAAATACTGTTGTAGTAATGAAGGTTAATGGCACTGATGAAATGCTTGGCGGATATAATCCAATTCAATGGGATTGTTCAGTTAGGAAATATCATAGATGCAATGATTGCTTTATTTTTTCGTTGAAAAATAGAACTATCCAATCCTCTATTTTAAGTCGTGTAAAAGCGGATTCACAATATGGGATTTATTGTTATTCTGGTTATGGTCCAACTTTTGGTGGTGGTCATAATATTTGTATGTTTAGTAATTCCAATAATTGTTATTGTGCCTCACATAATTCTTATGAAAAAGCAATTAGAAACCAAAGTGGCACATCTAACTTTTATGTAAATGAATATGAAATTTTCCAAATTCAGAAAGAGTAGTATCCAATGAATAGTTTATTCAATATGTGCACAACGCCTCTTATTATATACTTTATTATGCACATTAGTAAAATGTACTGGTGATTAGCAATAATAATTATTGAAGATTTTTATTAAATATGGTCTTATTGTAACCAAATGTCATTGTGCCAAAGGCATTATGTGACATTTATCGATTTCCTAATCTTAATAATAATAAAATTGTTATATCTAGGCATAAAATTTCGTTATAAAGTGAACTTAAAAAAAGCTGTCAATTTGGTGTATTAAACTCTTATTTATTTGCTAGAATTTCGTCATCTGGATGAAGAAAGTAAAATGGTTATAAGCTTTGGACGCTCTAAAGTATCACATTGGATTGATTTCTAATGATTTGAATAGTGCACAAGTATTATGAGTTATTTTACTATTCTTATAACATTATTGCAAGTAGTTTCGAATATTGATATTATTAAGATTTGCACAAGTATAGCACTTAGTGACGCTCGATTAATACTTGAACAATTTTATTGATTCTATATGATTTATTACGGACGTTCTCGAGCGCCTCAATCAGGCAAAATTTTGATTATTCGGAAGTTGAATAAATTAACCAAAAGTTACCTTTTGATGGAAGTTTAGACTGTCTTTCTTTTATAAAGTTGCTCTGGTTAAAATTTAAAATTCGCATTTTTCACAATGAATTTTTTTAACAAGTTGCTTTTTGATTAACCGCAGTAACCACTCTATTGATCACAATTCATATTGAATGGGTTGCTTGAGAACAATATGAAAATTTTGCGAGTATAAAAATAATGAGAAACCCAAGCCGACTGCCCTATTACTTATTACTTATTATTAATTCACTAGAAGTTAAATTATTATACAATTTTTATGTGCCGCTGAAAAGAATTATTTTTCTTTAAATTTTCTAATGTTGGTTTATAGTTACAATTTCTGATTTGAACGTAACGATAAATACAAATCTTTAGCATCATTATTTCATTTATCGGCCTTGCTTCGTTTTTTGTAATATTACAACTGTTATAATTTTTTGGAGACGGTTTTTTTTTTGGTAAGATGTATGGTTTTCTGTGATACGAATAGCACATCGAATTAGTAGCACTATCTGACATAAATATAAATCAAATAGACTTAAATTTTATAAAATTACAAGTATGGAGGATGCTGTAAAATAGGTACATATTGTTCATAATCAGAGTTGTATTGGCTCTTGTAGTAGTAGCAGTTGTAGTAGCAGTAGCAGTTTCATGGTAGTAAAAGTAATCATAATAGTTGCAAGATCTCAATGCGTTTATTGACCGCAATTTTAGTATTAATTTATATGTATTTGTTATAGAAATTTAGTCTTCATGTGAAAATTAATTTAGATACAGTGCTAAATAAAAATTATTACAATTTTTGATTTAAATAATTAATTTCATTTAATATGATTTATAATAGAATTTGGTTAATAGTTGCTTAAGACAATATAATTTATACATCTTATTATATTAGCTAATAGAACCTGTGGAAAATAAATTATACTTTCTCCTAGGCTTAATTATAACTTTTAATTCTTGACAAGCTGTGATAGCCGTAGACTTAATTTTCAAATCTTCATTCATATTACTTAATTCAAAATCATAATTTCCATAATCCAAAGTCATCAAAGAAAGTAATTCAATCATTGCTAATTTTCTACCTGGACATATACGAAGTCCACCACCAAAAATAGTATATGAAAATTTATTTTTTGACATTATTGTATAATTAATATCAATTATATCATTATTAATCTCAGAATTATGATAAAATCGATCAGGATTAAAAATTTCGGGGTTATCCCAATAATTTCCATGTAAATGTAAACTAATAATATTAATAGAAAAATATTCACCTTTTTCCCATTTATAACCTGTTATTTCACAAGTATCAGTTGAATATCTAGTTATACTATTTACATCTGGTGTTAATCGATTCGTTTCCATGATTACAGCTTCACAAAACTTTAATTTAAAAAGATTTTCATTGTAATTTTGTTAGGAGTAATAGAAGGAAAATATTTATCAATTTCTGCAAGAACTCTTTCTTTTACTTTAGGATTATGACAAAGATAATAAGTTATAAAGCAAAATAGATTTTCTGACTAAAAAATATGCAATTTTTGAAAATTAATTATTTATTGTTGTTATTAATTATCATAATAAAAATAAATTTTCAAATTAAATGATAAAAGTACTTACGGTATAGTTCCATTTAAAATGCATCCAATAAATTTATTCTAATTTCTTCATCTGTCATAGGTCTCACTTCTTCACTTTCTATAGTTTTTATCTTATTACTATTTCAATGAGTATTAGCAGTAACCAAATAAGTTAACATATCATTTCTTAATTTAATATTATTAGGTGATTCTTCAATTTCTTTTCTTCTTCGTTTAATTATATCTAGAGATGGGTTTCATGCGTGCGCATGATTCCTCAATCATGCGCATGAATGCGCATTAATGCGCATGTTTCCGAATCATGCGCATTTTATCCCATCAAAATTTTATATAGAAAAATTAAATTAAAATAAGTATAATTAACATTCTAATCTATCTATATACTTCAATTCTGGATCTGTTCGCTTTAACATTTTTGATTGGTCGCATCAGAAACATGTGACCTAAATGTAGGAAAACTAACAGAAATACGTAAGATGATTATGACTATTATCATGGTCGAGTAATTATTATAACATTCGTGTAATTATTATGTCATTTGTTAATGCCCTTATTAATGCGTTTAAACAACACAAAATCGTGAACGTGAATTTTCCAAAATTTTCCAAATTTACTTTTGTTGTTTGATTGCCTAATATTTACAAACGATTTTGGCTAAAAAGTTCACGAATATGAAAACGTTTTGTATAATGGTCTCAAGTTCAAGAATAAGTGCAAGTGCAAGAACAAGTGCAAGACATGACAAATGCTCCGCCATAGATTAAAACATATGATTAATAAAAAAAAAGTGAATATATTAGCGAATATCAATAAAATGTTACATTCAACCAAATATTTAGATGATTGATTTCTAGAATTTTTGGTCGGAATTTTTGCCGCCAAGATTATCTGATAATTAAATAATTTTCTCAGTGACTCGTAGTTTTATGCCGAACTATCAACCAATAAAATTACGGTATATGTTCAAAAGGTGACCAATGTGCTAAAACTAATATAGCAATATAAGGTTTTCTTTTTGCAACACTTATTTTAAAAATTGGCATTCACCAATAAAACTAAGCTGCATATTATCTGTTATTGCTTTGTAACAAGCTTTTTATAGGTTAGCTTATACTAATTCAAACTAACACGATATATTGCAATTACTGGTATAGCGAACAAATTTCGTAATAGAATTTTTTATAAAAACTCTTGACAAAAATCACAATAATTCTAGTAAAAACTGGCTCAACCATACTGAAATAGAGTGTGAATTCTGTGGCAGAATTTTGTAATAACATAATTTGAATACAAATCAACTCAATCTTAACCATATACTGTAGTTAATAGAATAGTATGTTCAGTAACAGAATTTTTTTGTGACGACTCAATGCAAATTAGCTCGCATATTTATGAAATATTATATAATGCGAATTTACAGATTTTAACTAAGATTCTAAAGTTTTATACAAAGCTCCCGACGGGTCAGGTGTCAAATTATATAAGGTAAGCAACGATGAAGTTTACAATTAGCTAAAGGCAAAATCATATTGGGAATCTATATGTAGTATCTTTATTTAGATATATTATCAATAATAAAGATAAAAATTAAAAAATTTTTTTATCATGCGGTATCATGCGCGTTTTATATATCATGCGCATTTTTCCCATCTCTAATTATATCATCAAGTCTTTTAAATAAATTATCTCGATTTTTTAATAAAGGAGTTGCTTTTTTCTTAATAAATGGATTATAATGACGCATGAATGAACTTATGCTCATAAATATTGTAACTCCAAGAGCATGATTTCGAATTTCATTTATAAATTTATTTGAATTCTCAATTAATTCATTTGGTAATTGAACTTTGTTTGAACTAAAAGAATTATAATAAGAAGCCATTGAATAAGATCGTTCACCAGTAATCAATGTTACAATCATATCATAAGAAAATCTATGAAACCATTGTGAAAAATCAACTTCAATTGTCCATTCACGATCACCACTTGATATATTATTTGCAATAGATTTCCAATAAATTTCCAATTCTTCAAAGTTTACATGACCACAAGACAGCATCATTTTTAAAACTTGGTGTTAAAATTGCTTGTGTAAAAAATTGATAATTAAATCTCCAATTTTTTAAATCATTATTAAATAATCCTTTATTTAATACTTTAAGTTCTTTAATCCTTGTGCTTGATGTGTTCTTGCTGAAAATGTGGTATGTTTTATTGAAGTAGAAAATATTTTTTCAATATCTTCTGGTCGTGTCCACCCAAATGAACTTCATAAATTCCACCATATTTTTTCTTAAGTGACATATTAAACTCACTTACATCCCCTTTAAAATCAAGTTCATTTTGAAAAAATGTAATGGTAAAGGACCAGGAAGAGGGTTAGGACGAGTAAAATATTTATAATAAAATTGAAAGACATAAACAAATAAAATGAATGTAATGGAAAAAAGAAAATCTGTGAATTTGAAGTTTTCAAAGAACATGTTAATTTCAATTATAATTATAATTTTTTGGATAATTAGAATACCTTTTAAGCTGAAAAATAAAACTTACCACACACATATCTATATATAATGCTATAAAAATTTTTAGTATTAACATTATTTCTTTGAACGAACTGTTAAAGTTGTGTGACCCTAACATGATTGTTTATTACACTACTAATTTTTTATGCATACAAAATATAAAAATTTCCGCGTTAGTGTAATATTGCAATTAGCCTTGTGGTAATCGTAATGTTAATCATTCGGGGATTTATGGAAAATTTGATTTTAAAGTTTGGGCTTCATGATCTATTGTATAATGAATTTATAATGTTTACACTAAAACAAAGAAGTTGAAATACTTGAATAGGTTCATATAATTTAATTGTTTTATCTTTTTAAAATTTTACTTTTTGGCATTTATTTTATCAACAATTAATAATCATATTTGATATATATTATATCAAGGCTTGTTTCTGTCACATAAGTACAAATATTAACACGGGACATTAAAGTGGACAATGCTGAACCACATTTTGATATTTCTATTAAAAATACATCCAAACTAGCGATGAAAATCAAACCCTAATGGGTTAGTTTTATCTAATTTTTATCAGGATTGATATTTACCGATGTTCCGAATCAATTCTATGATCAAAACCTGTGCACCTGTGCCATTTCTTTTTGCATATTTTAAACCTTTAAAGGCAAATCAATTCTACTATACAAATATTGCGCATGTGATACTGCAGTTACTTAATCTATTGTTTGTCAGTACTCGATTTACTTTTTTTTTAATAATTCGTATTTTTTAATGATTCGTATTATATAGTCTGCGATGCATAAGCTTAGATACAATACAATTCTTGAATCTAATAAAAACCATTATGAATCTACTAAGTCCCAAACTACTCAAAACAGAATGAGTGCTAGACGTCTTAATCTCAAGTGTTTGTATTACAAATAATTCCCGATCCAATATGAATCATTTGAATGTGTGACTTTACTTGTACTCGTGAATTATCCATTTGTATTTGTAGTTCGTACAGTATTTTGATTAGTTATTTAGATTGTTCACTATTGTAAATTTTTCAAGTCAATGTATCCCATTTAAAAGATGCTATATTGCTTAATTATATATAAATCATGTATAAAGTTTAATACAAAAAAATAAAAAAATTTTAGTATTAAAATAAATAAGTTTTTATATTAATTATTTTACCTTCGTCAAATTACCCCTTTCTACCTTATGTGAATTTTAGTATGGTTTATATTTCATATCGAGATCTAAAAATTTCTTCATCAACCGCGACAAATAATTACTAAAAAAGCTTAATGTCTAGGATTTATTCTGAATATTAATTCATTAAGGTATCTTCAAAATTCAACAATATATAAGCTAATGAAAGTTAAAGTATTAATTTTTTAAAAATGTTAATCTGCCTAACTTCAATTGACTTCAACTCTTATTCTTATATATTTAGGGGCGGTATTTAGGGCGGTTTAAAGATCTCTCTAAGTGTTATTTCTAGTAAACCAAAAAGTGCACAAGCGTTATAAGTAATTTATTTTGTATCTTTATCGATAAAAATCAATAGGGCATTATTGAAACAATTACTGTTGCTTAATTGAATTGTAGCGGTCAATATTTGGTCATCTTTTATTGATTTTGAGTGGTTTATTAAATTAATCGAGAATTTTGCTATTATTACATATTTAAGGTTTCTATTATTTAGTTTCTAGATAATATTTGGTATAAAAATATAATAATAATAATAATAATAATAAATAATAATAATAATAAGATTAGTGTAGATAACGAAGGTTCATGAAACAGCTTTAACATTAAACTCTAAATATTCTAGTAATTGTAAACTAGTCTTAAAAAAAACGTCTAGAGTCTAAAAGTTTGTTGAGCGAAATGATAAACTTACTAGCCATCTTCCGTATTTAAAACCGTACCTTATTTATCTTAATGATAAACGTGTTTGACCTATTAAAATATTTTTGATACATTGATTAAGGGCACCTTCAATGTGTAGATTTACAGATGAGAACTTTCTTCATAACACGCAAAAGCTTTTTTTTTATTGACTATATAATTTAATAATTATTATGCAAACATCAAAACTGATATAGCTGATAGATACTAATCTCAAAGGTTATAAATTTGATTGTAGAAAGATTGATATACATAAAACATAATTTTTATAGGTATCGTCTATCAGATATTACGGACAGTCAGAGTTGAATAGTGGGATTAATATAACAAATTATCCGACAAACTCATATGATCATGAAAAAATTTCTTATTGTTATTTTTTCATGTGTTACGACATAATCATGTTTATTCAAATTAAAACTCAGCGAGCGACTCCCTACCAATCATGATCATAAATTGCCATTATTGGGCAAATTTTCGAATACGGTAATTTGACAAATGATTGGCTTATTCGTCAATTTTTGTATAATAATGTATACTTATCTGCTTTGTTCATTATGTCGAATACATTTTCAAAGTTTAGTCTACAAAGAATACAGAATATTAGTATGCTATGCTTGTCAAAACTATAATGCTTATGTGTACGACTTAGTATAGGAATTAGAATATTCTCATGATTAAATAAGACCATAGTTTAAAATTTTCATGACTTATATAAAAATACCAAAAAGGTCTAAAGAATCTAAATTCTCATCATTGATACAAAAATGACTTAAAATAAAAATTATTTTAATTTTATAAAGGTAACAAATAAGTAAACATTAATTATTAAATACAGTCAGGTCTTTCTAAATGTAATTCCCTTAATGCCTCTCCAAATTCAACCTTTTACTTTCAAACCATCAATGTAATTTTTCTTATTATTCTCTAAATGAAAATTTTCAAAAGTCTTGTCAAGTTGCATTTAGGTGGATTTGATTAAATTACTATTACTAAGATTTTTTAAGTTTATCGTATAGTCGAAAATTTACCATTTTAACTAAATTATTAATACCATACTCAATTCAGCAAGATAAGTGATGAGTGCGTTCAGAATCAACTCTCTTAATAAATTCAACAAAGAACCTGCTGATCAAAACTGATCCTTTATTAATTCATTGTCCCTAAATCGAGAATATTGTGTTACAGAGGTAATTATAAATACGTACATAGTGTAACTTTTTTGATCTATCGCTAGAAGTTCATAAATAGTGGTAAATTAAACAATTTCAAAAATGGCAAAACTTTTTGAAAAGCTTTCAAACGATTGCCTCGAGCTTCTTGATGATAAAGAAGATTTTAATGTAATCATTAACGTTGGGAATTCACCAAATAATAAAATATTCCAAGCACATACTAATATTTTAAGATACAGATCTTCGTATTTCCGTAATGCATTAGCAAATATTAACAACGATAAAAATAACATTAAAACGGTTAATTTAAAACTCATTTCTATTCAACAATTTGAAATAATTATCAGGTATGTTATATATTTAAGTTAAACATTTATTTTAAAGAAACATTCTTACGGATTCACCAAGATGATGGTTATTCAGTTTATTTATTATGTGTATGCGAGGATTAATTTTTAAATTACTAAACTTACTAATTTAATAGATATATTTACGGAGGAGAGTTTTGTTAGAAAAAGATCAAGACGCATCATTTATTTTTGAACTCATTCTTGTTGCTTCCGAATTTCAACTTGATGAATTGGCCAAGCACCTTGAAACACGATTAATTAAAGATCATGCACACTGGCTCCGTTTAAATTTTGCAAGTATTTATCATAAGAGTTTCCAAAATGAAAACCTTGAAGAATTACAAAAGTGGAGTAATGATATTTTGGCAAAGTATCCAGATAAAATTTTTGAGTCAGAAAATTTTACCTCACTTCCAGAAAATGCACTAATTTCACTAATTAAGCGAGATGATTTACAAATGGATGAAGGGAAAATTTGGGATCATATTATCAAATGGGGAATTGCTCAAAGTACAGATTAACCGACTGATCCTAAAGATTGGTCACATGAAGACTTTTTAACCTTAAGAACTACTTTACAGAATTGTTTGCCTCTTATCCGTTATTTCCAAATCTCAGTTGAAGATGTTTTTGATAAAGTGAAACCATATAAAAATATTCTTGAAGAAAATCTTTGGCATGATATATTCCAAAAATTTCTTATTCCAATAGACAGATATTATCAACAATTCTTCCACCTCGTAAAATTTTAACACCAACATTACCATCTAGAGTAACTGAACTATTTCCTTCAACAGTTATCAATGAAGCTCATGCAGCAGAAATATCATCATGGGTTGATAAGAAAACTGAAGCGTATTCTGTAACGAATAATCCATATAATTTTAAATTACTTCTTCGTGGAACAAGAGATGGTTTTACTGCTCAAACATTTTGGAATCTATGTAATGGGCTGGCAAATACTGTTGTAGTAATGAAGGTTAATGGCACTGATGAAATTCTTGGTGGATAT
Organism: Gigaspora rosea; assembly: GCA_003550325.1. Classification (NCBI taxonomy): domain Eukaryota; kingdom Fungi; phylum Glomeromycota; class Glomeromycetes; order Diversisporales; family Gigasporaceae; genus Gigaspora; species Gigaspora rosea. The sequence goes on from QKWP01001579.1 coordinate 70,380, forward strand.
AATCCAATTCAATGGGATTGTTCAACTAGTAGACATCATAGTTGCAATGATAGTTTTATTTTTTCGTTGAAAAATGGAACTATCCAATCCTCTATTTTAAGTCGTGTAAAAGCAGATTCATCAAGTTCGATTTATTGTAATTCTGGTTATGGTCCAACTTTTGGTGGTGGTCATGATATTTATATGGGTAATAATTCCAATCAATCTCGTAATTGTTATTTTTATCCAAAATATTCATATGAAAAAGCAATTAGAAACCAAAGTGGCCGAACTTACTTTTGTGTAGATGAATATGAAATATTTCAAATTCAGAAAGAGTAGGATCCAATGAATAGTGTATTTGATATGTGCACAAGCCTCTTATTATAATACTTTATTATGCAAATAGTGAAAGTGTACTGGTACTGGTAATTAGCAATAATAATTGCTAAAGATTTTTATTAAATATGATCTCATCCAAAGGCACTATGTGTGACATTTTTCGATTTCCTAATGTTAATAATAACAATATTATTATATATAGCCATAAACTTATTCGATATTAAGTGAACTTATAGCTGTTTTCAAACAAGTGTGAACGGTCGCAAATTACCACCTCACGGGAAATTCACTAAATTTCTCGGATTTTCTGAATTCTCGAGACCCGCATTTTATTTTACTGATCTAAATTTTCAGATGCTTCGATTCCAACATAGGAATATAGAAATCGTTGCTACATATTCTTGAAAACAGCTGTAAAAAAGCTGTCAATTGGTGTATTAAACTCTGATTTACTTGTTATAATTTCGTCATAAAGTAAAATGTTTATAAAACTTAGAGCCTCAAGTATCACACTGGATGCGATTTTCTAATGGTTTGAATAGTGCTAAAGTATTATGAGATGTTTTAGCTATGCTTATAACATCATTGCAATAGCTCGAATATTGATATTATTATCACACTTACCGGTACTGTGACTTGCTAATAATTTTAGCAATGCTCTTGAGCAATTTTATTAATTTTATTGATTCTATATGGTTTATTACAGGGGTTCTCAAGCGCCTCACTCAGGCAAAATTTTGATTATTCTGCAATTGAATATACTAACCAAAAGTTACCATTTTGGTGAATAAAACCTGGAGGTGTAGACCGTCTTTCTTTTCATAGAATTGCTCTGATTGGTTAACATTTAGAATTCGCATTTTCACAATGAATTTTTGTTTAACAAATAGATTTTTTTTTATTAATCGCAGTAATCACTCTATTGATTTCGATCACAGTTAATACATTGAATGGGTTGTTTGAAAACAATATAAATGTCGTTGAAACTTTTGCGAGTATAAAAATAATGAGATACATAAACCGACTGCCTCTATTGTTTATTTATTTATTAATTTACTAGATGTTATATTATTATACAATTTTCATAATGTGTCGCTGAAAAGAATTTTTTTTTAAAATTTTCTAATGTTTATTTGTTAGATAATTTTAGTATAAAATAATACTTTAGTGTTGATAACGAAAGTTCAAACAAAAAGTATGAAAATGCTTTGGCATTAACTTTGTTTATTCTAATAGTTATAAAGGTTTGTTGAGAACATCCAAGAAAATTAGTTGGAGGCAAAAACTTTGTTTATTGAAATAATGTAACGCAAAATTCAATCGCTTTACTTGACAATTTGGTAACCGCATTATAGTTAAAGTGTACTTTTTAAGTGTTTCCAAGGAATTGCTACTTTAACATCTGTTGAATTTTGGTCTCATTAAGTTATTTCATAGACTACATAACAAGAATCATGGAATATGGAGTACGCACATATTTTACTTACCATTTTACATAATAAAGAAGTTCAATATTGGAGAATAAACCAGGCCTGCCGAAAAATCAATTAATATTAATTTTTGCCATACGTCATACAATTAAAATCAGTTAAAATTATCATAAAATTAATTGAAATCCAATTAATGACGAAATAATTGCAATTAATTGCAATTTTCTTTAATATACTGCATAGAGCGCTACATACAGTACTAGGGTGATAACTCAACTAAGTAAATCAAAACTATGTGAGCAAACTATAGAACTTGATATATTGCAGATTTTTCGTCTTACGCAAATAAAAGTCAATAATTATTGTTATTATTATTAATATATTTATTAAAATTAATAAATTTTAAAATGATTTAACTTATCGTAAACCCAAGGAATTACCTAGAAATTTTTACAAGAGCTGTTGTAGAATAAAGTTATGCTTTAGAATTTTTTATTAGCATATAAAATTTGTCTTTATAAGTCATTTAAATTTAATTAGTTAAAATGAAAAAAATTAGACCTCAAATACAAGTCGAAATTTTAATAAAATTTTTGCAAAATCTCGAGCGTAACTTTTTAGAAATGACTCGCGAAAAGTTTTCAGCTAAAAAAAATTAGAAAAAGAAGAGCAATGTCAATTTTAGAATTTTATCCGTTCTTTATTAATTAAATAAAGTAATGTCTATTATTTAATTTCGCCGATTGAAATCTGATCATAGTAAAATTATCAATATTGCTAACATAGTCCTTGATTTACTTAGTTGAGTTACCACCCTAATACAGTACCGATTTTTAAATATATAGGCTAATTACGTAAAAATTTCAATTAATTGACCAATTGAGGCTTCGACACCAATCAATTAATTGAGTTCGAAAAATTGTAATTAATTGTCCCCGCAATTAATTCGGTAGGCCTGGAATAAACTATCAACAATTTATTGGATGATATCATGAGACAAGATACGTTCTTTCTCATTGCTTATATTTCAAAGAAAAAATTCATTTAATAAATTGTTACACTTGCTTAAATAATCATCAATTTTGAATACGAGTAAATTCAATTTTAGTTACTGCATAATTTAACAAATATTTTAGAGACTGTTGATGATTTTGATCTTAAATGAATCCAGAACTTTGTATCATTCGTTCAAATTAAAATCACTAATAATAGATCTGCCATTCTTAAACTGCTCTCAAGCGCTCAATCAATGAGTCTTATCATTTGCGTAACTTGATATTATAAATTATATATAAATTATATATGAATTATATATTATACATTTTCAAAAATTTAAATATATTTTCGAGGAAATTCGAATTATAATTTCGGAGTTTCAGGTTTCAGGTTTCAGATTTTTTAAAAAATCCGAAATAGTTTCAGATTATAACGAAACCGAAACTAGTTTCGGGTAGGTTTCGTTTCGTTGCCCTATCTAGTTTGTCTTTTTGCTATATAGGTGCTACAAAATTGCAGATGAGATTTTTAAATACTTCGTACTTTCAGAAAATTAAAGTCAAAGTGAGATTATTAATGTCAAAACTACCTATATTATATTAAAGCCTTCATAAATCTGCGAAATGTTAAGATCTATTGCACTGCAAGCATTATAGAATGTGGAACAGAAGGCTATCTTTGTGGGCAAGATTCTTTTTAATTTTAACTTTTTTATCTCGCTTAAGCACGCACTATATCCCACGAGTGTAGTTTCCTTTTAGGATACGCCTGAAAATGATGATTTAAAATGGATAACAGTTGCAATTTACTTTATATGAGTGTCAATCACTAGTGTTACAAATTGTCAAAATTTTTTCAATCGATTAGTTGCTTAATTAGTTGATTAATTGATTATTGCAACTAATCAATTAATTGATTAATTGATTAATTGTTAAGTTGTAACTAATTGATTAATCAATTAATCGATGAATTGCAACTAATTTACTAATTAATTTATTAATTTTTCAATTAATTAATAATTAATTCTTTAATCGACTAGTTGCAACTAATTAATTAATTAATTAGTTGATATCCATAAAGTTCAATCAATTAGTTGTTAACTAATTGATTTTTCATAACACTTTTCACTCAAATTTCATGGAAAAATTTTAATCACCTGATTTGCATGCATACAATTTCTAACTTTTTTTTATACCTTAATATATAAGGTGCATTTATGGTGCTTTATTTAGCATGTACATAAAAATTTACAAATTTACAATTGTTTAAGTAATTTGAAGCTGATCAAAGGCCTTTATTTATGTATAAAAGATCTGTTTAAGAAGATTAAGTTCTCTGTTTAATTAATGTGTGACTAAGAGAAGGGCCAGAAATCAGTTGATTCGCTAGGAGGGGTCAAAAAGTGAAAATTTAATATGAAAGACCTGACTAAATAAGAGAGATCAAAATTTTGGCCAAAATCGAATTAGCTGATTCCTGGCAGCACCATAAAATTGTAATATTAAAATTTTTAATTGTATTATTTCTCCATATAGATAAGGTGTATAAGCACCAGATTTTATCAGCTATATTAATGTTTAGGGGCATCCATAAATAACAGTATACAAGAGAGGGTTAGACGAAATATAATTTTTTTCCCAATAAGTAGGAAGTCAATCTAATTTATTTATAAAAATTGTCTAAAATTTGATCCAGTTGTACAATTTTGATAATTTTGATACCATTTGATTTGTTTTGGTAAGAGGAGTCAAATAGTACCAATTTCATTTTATTTTGCATCACTTGATTAGAAGTTATTGGCCAAATACTATTGGTTATATCTTTTCTTATAAAATTACTGTACTATATAACCAATAGTTTTTTGTAAATATCTTGCGATCCAATAATCCAAATGACATACATAATTTTGGTATCATTAGATTTATCTCACTAAGATGAATTGAATAGTATCTAAATCATCTAAATTGGATTACTGGGTCACAAGATATTCAAATATTTGTAAAATTTTATATCTGAACATATGGATTTTAAAAAATTTTTTATATAGTTAAGGGAGTCAAGCACTACTATGTGAGTACATAATATTATTTTTGGATGCCTCTTAACCCTTTTAACACTTATTGAAAGGATTTGTATAGAAGAAATAATATTATTGTTCTGTATGGATCAGATTGGACAGATATTTTTAAAGATCCAAATCCGATCTGAAATTTCAAATTGGGTCCAAGTATAGATTTGGATTAGTGTTTAAATATACGGATATATACGGATCCAAATCCTGACCAGACTTTATATATGACAGATCGAATCTTTTTGGTTCTTTATATGGATCTGAATTTGATATACTAAATCCAAATCTTGATTTTTGGAATTTGATGGGTACAGATCCAGATCAGATCTGGATTTCAGATTGGGTCTGTGAAACATTAGTCAAAATATTTGAGATATTATTTAATATCCAATAGCCTATATTCTAAACCTGTTGACTGATAGAACACTTAAAAATAAAGTGTTTGATAGTTTGGAGTTCCCCTTTACACTATATACAATTACCACTTTTTGTTGTGATTATTTTTCTCAAGTAATAACCTAAAGGAAGTGCTTTGTAAAGGAGTCACCATAGTATATCTACTTTTTTGTTAGATATCCTTTACAATAAAGTAGTGTTGTTGAGCTTAAAGTTTCTTAAACAAATTATTTTGTGTAATTAAAGTAGAAATTGATTTATTTATAAGGAATTGAACTATCTTTTTAATAGAATATGTATTGTCTTGTTCATATACTAGTAATATGGATTCAGTAGGGATGTTAAGTAGTTTAGGTGAATCAGGTTCAAACCTGGTTCAACCTAGTTTTTTTAGTAGTTTGTTCAGAGAAAAATTAACTAGTAGTTTCCAAACTAGTTTCATAACCTTAGTTCATAACTTGGTTTATAAACTAGTTTATAAATTTAATTTATATAAATAGTTTAAGAACCTGGTTTATGAACTAGTAGTTTAACCTACCCAAGATAATCATTTTTAAAAGTATGATTTTTAAGTATATCGATAATGCAGATTTCCTGTTTTTACAAACTAATACAGTATACTTATTCAGAATTATTATATTACTAGTGCGATAGGTGGTGCTTCGCGCCACTAATCTTATACAGTTTTTTTTGAATTATATAACTTTTAAAACTTTTATGTTAAAATTATCATTTATTGTAGTATACAGTACATAGTCAAATTTGAAGTTGTATTGATTTCTATGATTTATTGTTCCAATATGTATTGTAATTTAAAGTTATTATTAGAACAATCATAATTCTACTATAAGTTACTATAAAAAATTTTGGTTTAGAACTTGCTTTTTGATGTTTATAATATGACATGTAGCGAACCTTTAGGTTACACAAAGTTAATTTTTTATTTCGCATAAACCGTTGACCCAATTTTTCCCCCCAAAATTTTTTTTTTTAAATTCCTATTGTGTAAATAATTTCATTTTTGCCATCGAATTTTTTTCTCTGGTGTCATTTGTTAACCTTAATTTTCTGGAATTACTCAATAAATCCGATCAAAAAAACAAAATTTCTAATTTCATGTTATGCAAACTGAGAGAATTAGCTTTGCGTGACCTTAGATGTGAACATGAACTACAAAAAACAAAAAATCCAACTTGCCAACTGGAATTTTGAAATACCAGATTATGTAAAATGGAAAATTAACTTCACATGGCTTTATAAACAATATCAAATTACCAAGAATGGTAAGATGTACGATTATTTACAAAGAATACTTGACAATGTGTAATAATTCGATCGTGACAATATAAGGAATATAGTAATAATAAAGTTATCAGGCTTTACTAATTTACATTTCCACAGAAACGTTAATCTGGCAATTTGTCAGGTGACAAAATTTCTGGTGGTACTATAAATTGTAGTGAATTTGAATTGTGACGACATGCTTGATTATAAATTGGGTTTTATAACTAATTAAAAGCATTAAAGCATAATAATTTTTTCATAATACTACATAAGTTTTAGCACTTTGATAATATTTTGGATATAATCATGATTTTATTGGTTGGTAGATTGACATGAACTATAAAATATAAGAATCATCGAAAAAATTAGTAATTATCAGATAATCCGAATGGCAAAAATTCTGACCAAAATTTTACAATCTGAAAATGTGTAATAATTCGATAGTAACAATATAGCAATAGTGTAGCAATGCTTTACTAATGTGAGTTAACATCAGAAGATATGTAGTAATCATAAAATCATCAGGGCTTATTAATTTACATTTCTGTAGGAATGTAATAATTAGTTGGAAATTTTGTCAGATGACAAAATTTTCTGTGACTGTAAGAATTTTGTTACAAAATTGATACACAATAATTGATTTGGTACTATCATGATTAACAATTGCTAATGAATTTGAATTGTGTTGGCATTCTTGATCATTACTTGGGTTGTATAACCAATCAAAAGCGTTAAAGTAGAATAACTTGATCTTATGCTACATTAGTTTTAGTACATGATCACATCTTGGATATAACTATGATTTTATTGGTTGGTATAAGAATCGCTAAAAAATTAGTAATCATTAGATAATCTGGATGGCAAAAAAATTTTGACCTGAAAAATGTGTAAAAGTAACAATGTAGTAATGTTTTACTAATCATGAGAGAATGTAATAATAAGGTCATTTGGGCTTATTAATTTACATTTAGCATAAATGTTGTAATCAGTCAGAAATTGCATCGAACAGCAATTGAATTGGCTAATTTGGTCAGGTGACAAAATTTTCCAAAGAATTTTGTTACAAAATCGATACATAGCTGTATGCAATTTAGGCTGATTTGGTATTATGATCTAACGAATTTGAATTGTGATGACATAATGTGGGTTATATAACCAATCAAAAGCATTAAATCATAATAGCCGATCTTATGCTATATTAGTTTTAGCACATTGATTACATTTTGAATATAACTATTATTCTATTGGTTGGTGGATTGATATAAAATTACGAACTATAAGAATCATCAGAAAAATTAGCAATTATTAGATAATCCAGATGGCAAAAATTCCGACCAAAAATTTACAACCTGAAAATGTATAATAATTTGATAGTATATAGTAATGCTTTACTATTTATGAAAGAAATGTAGTAATAATAAAGTCATCAGAACTTATTAACAATACTGTAGAAATGCAGTAATCGGTTGGAAATAACAGGAGAGACAGTCTTTGGTTACACAAACCGCAGATCACTCCTGAACATTTCCAAACATGTGATATAATTGATCGACCAATCGAAATTGAGAATTTTAAAATAATAAAATTTATTAAAAACGAATGAATCAATAATAAATCAGTAATAAATCATAAATATGATATAATAAATCGAAATATGATACATATAATTTTAGTTTTAAAATGTTTATATTGTGTATTCTACTAATGAATGTTAATTTATATAACAGATATCAGTTAAATAATATGAATGTATTATATTGCGGAAATTCGAACGATTGAACTTCAGATAAATTAAACTTTTATATACACGATAGAATATTAAGAAATTTTTAAAAAAGATTCTTTTGCATTTTCTAATTCTAATAAATCCTCTGGAATATCACCCACTACATCGTTTGTATTATCCGAATTATCATCATCTATAATTCCAACGTCCTCTACATCAGGTTCTTTTTCGTCTAACTTTTTCTTTAAACTTTTCATAAGCGCGTTGACATTTTCTATAATTTTATCATTAAGATACTCCAGACATATTAAGCATTTAAATTGGCATATTTGTAGACAATGGTTATGATAACCATGTCCACATGCAAGAACAATACCATCCACTGAATAATTTGAATTTCTGCAATGCACATAATCACAAAGAGCAACTATACTAGGCTTTTTAGCAGTAACAAATCCTCGAGGAAGATGACGATCACTTACTTCGTAACCTAAAGAAGCCAACTTGTATGTGTAAATATCATTAGATGAAACATTAATAATTGAAGGATACTTAAAACGTGATTGGTATATTTTCGAGAACATATCTAAAAGATGCTTAGAACACTTCTGAGAAAGAGTATCTAACTTCTTCGGTGCATATGGATATTTAATCGAATTTATGAAGTGTTGTTGAAATGCATTACCTTTTCTGTTTTGAAAAATACAATGCACTTCCATCTGTAATTGTTCAGCTGTGAAAAATTTTGAAGTACATCGTCGAATAATGCTGTGAACGATTTCTACAGGAGAATCACTTAAAGAATCAAGGTTATTAACGATCATATTAAACATTGGATGATTGGTTTCCATCCAATAAAAAACGTCTGAAAAAACATTAAAGGGGCACATTTATAGTTCCTCCGATTGAACCTAAGAAAGAGATCACTCTAGCAATGCATACAGGCTTCTTCGTAAGCAGTCCAATCATCTTCTCGATGATGAATCGTATAGATGTCTAATGCTAATGGAATTAAATTTCTTAGTAAATCTGTTAGATATAGAAATTCGATATTTTTGCAATTGCGACTGAATTTCAAATAGACGACATCTGCTATCTCTAACCATGCCATGCGCATAATATGAAAAATTCGATCAATTCTCCATAGTTGTGGGTTATTACCAAGACTTTTTTTTTTTGCTCCAAATACGCCTTTATACACATCATTAAATAAAACTAAATTCTGTACAAAAATAAGCTCACGAGCATTTAGAGATACGTGAAGGGGACCTATCATTGGTAAGAATGATGTAACAAACGAAGAAATGGTTTCATTATTGAGAAGATACCGATGTGCAATAGCCTTGTGAATGTAGAACTGACCCGGCCAATCGGCAACGATAGGAATCGCATTATTAAAAAGATATTCTTGTATCGGCTCTTGGTTATGGACTACTCGAAGTGCATTCATATACCCAACTACACCTTTCAAGTCATTCTTAATAAATCGATAAGAATAGAATCCCGTATGCCGATTATTAGTTTTGTTTTCTATTCTATCGTTATAACTATGTACCATTAACCTATCTACGAGCTCGTCTTCAGAACATATTTTTTTACTATCCTGGCTATGAAAACAATAAGGAAAACCAAGATTTACAATAAATCTTTCGTCCAGGTGTCTAGCAATTAATTCATAATCAACAATATTTGGATTAATTGCTCCAATACGTGGTATTGGCGATATTAGACATGGATCCGCTAGAATTGTTGACATGCTTGATGAAAAAGACGTAGTAGTAGAATCAGGTAGATATGGAGTGTGGATGTTGTAATAATCATCGATATTTAGTACAAAAGCATTCTCTGAATATTTTACAAGAGCTACCCCTACATGTTCCTTATGTGCATTAGATGTTCTTCTCTTATTACGATTTACTGATCTTGTAGTCGGAGTTACTCCAAGATTAGCCATCGTATTAATTCCTTCGTTACTTGTGCCCACTGAATCTAAATAATTTGCTATGTCAAACTTAAACATATTAATTTTTGAATTATGTAATGATGCAAGAAAATAACATATAAATAGCATTAATTTCTTTATACGATCTATTGTTTGTGAACTACGTTCAAGAGGCCGATCTGCCAAAAAATTTGATCAAAAAAATCCTTCAAAAGCAGTTAAATTTTTTGGAACAATTGCCTCATCTCATCGAATGAATATATGGGCTCTTCGTGCCTTACATATTCTCTTTCATAAAGAATTTTTGCCAACATCTTGATGGCTTCTGAAAGTTCAATCTTAGTACTCACCTCTTCCTCATGTGTGACTTCATTTTCAGCATCTTCATCAATATTAGTATTTTTTGCTTGCTTGGATAATTTATCTAAGAGATTTTTTACATTCATATAACAAATGTTACATAAATGAATACCTTCTTCCCAGTCTTTCTTCACCAAACCGTTATTCACAGCTTTTTTCCACATTTCGCCTCCTAATGACCGAAATTTAGCTGAATCAGTAGTTTGACATGCCTCACAATGCTTCATTTCAGACATATCTTTGCTGGTTAATAACTATGTAATTATGTGGGATTAACTGGGATTAACAAAATATGTTATAGTACGGTTCGAATATTTCAAGTTTAATTAATGAACTTAATCATGTTTCATAGTCACGATTGGTTATGCAGGCACTTCAAAAAAGTACTATAAAAGCATATAAAAAAATCATTAATGAATTGTGTAACCGATCTGCAAATGATGGAATTGTCTCCCCTATGGTTGGAAATTGTATCGTTCATCAGTTGAGTCAGCTAAATTCGTCAGGTGACAAAATTTCCTATGACATCGTAAAGAATTTTTTACACAGTATTGTATGTGATTAAGGTTAATTTGGTAATATAATTCGTTAATGAATTTTAATTGTGATGTTATTTTCTGATCATAACTTGTGTTGTATAACCAATAAAAAGTGTTAAAGCACAATAATTTGATTATATTGCTACATGGTTTTAGCACATCGATCACATTTTGGTTATAACCATAATTCTATTGGTTGGTAGATCAACATAAAACCACGAACTACCGAAAAAATTAGTAATTATCAGATAATCCGGATGGAAAAAATTCTGACCAAAAATTTACAAAAGACTCTAGAAATTAATCTTCAATGGAATGTAATTTTTCTTAGTATTTGCTAATATATATATTTTTTATTAATATGTTTTTTTTATCTATTGCAGAGCACTTGTTTTACATTTGCATATTTGTTATTGCACTCACCAGCTTTTCTTTAAAAAAGCTTCCATGGGTTCTCATCTGAAGAGTCTTATTTTCGCAGTCACATCCCAACATTTTCTATCCGCAAATCTCAGTAAAAATGCCCTCATAGCTGTCACATCTTGTGCATTATCTATCAAATTCCAATCCATATTAACCAATTAACCAGCGTACTATCTACATACCAATCAATCTTACACTATTCATCATATTTGAATTGATCCTAATTTTACTCCAACTTTACTTCGTAAAGTATCAATTCTTTTTACCATTATACATCAGCTGAATCTTCCTTTTAATTTCTGCTACAGCCTTTTCTACTGTTGGTCATATCTTTACTGAAACTTAAAAAAAAGTATATATGTTTTTATAATAAAATAATAATATTTTGAGATATAATAAATATGCTTTTATATAAAAAAATATTTTAATAATATTTTTATAATATATTAATAATATAATAAAAATTTTAAAAATAAAATAAAAATTTAAATCTGTTTTAAAAATATTATAAAATTATTATAAAAACATTATTATGATATTTTAAAAATAGTTTAAAATAAATTGTTTAAAAATATTTTAAAATATTATTTTAATATTATTAAAAATATTATAAAAATATTATTGCTATATTTTAAAATACTTTAAAATAAATTTTTTAAAAATGTTTTTAAAGCATTATTTTAATATTATAAAAATTATTATAAAAACATTATTATTATATTTAAAAATAACTTTAAATAAATTTTTAAAAATGTTTTTAAAACATTATTTTAATATATTAAAAATATCATAAAAACATTATTATTATATTTTAAAAATAGTTTAAAATAAGCTTTTTAAAAATGTTTTTAAAGCATTATTTTAATATTATCAAAATTATTATAAAAACATTATTATTATTATTTAAAAATAACTTAAAATAAACTTTTAAAAATGTTTTTAATACATTATTAAAAATATTGTAAAAATATTATTATTATATTTTAAAAAAAAATTTAAATAATTTTTTTAAAATATTTTTAATACATTATTTTAATATTATTAAAAATATTATAAAAACATTATTATTATATTTTAAAAATATATTAAAATAAGTTTTTTAAAAATATTTTTTAAACCAAAATTATTTTTAAAAAATGCTTATATCTCGTAATTTTGCTTATGAAACCATCCTTCGTATTTTAACAAAAAATCTTTTTTGCGAGATTTTGGGGTAAACACATTTGTCTAAATCATTATATTATTGATTTGTTTTATTTATATTATATTTAATATTATAAAATATATTATAATATGATATATTTATAAAATATAAATATTTATATTATACTATAAATATGTAATTTATTTAGTTTAATAATGTTTTAAAAATGTTTTTATTAATATTACTAAAACAGTTTTAATATATATTATTTATATTATTATTATTAACTTATAACTAGTAATTATAACGTTTTTTAAAATATAATAAAAACATAATTAATATATAATAATAATATTTTCAATTTTTTTATAGTTTCAGTGAAGATCGCTCTTCATAAAGATCTTTTAATGCCAGAAACTGCAAATCTGGTATCACTCATTCTTGTGTTACAGTATTTTCCTCACTAGCTATTGCCCTCTGTTCAAAATTACTTTTGTTTGCAACGCCCTCTAAACCAATATTGCTTCCCCTTCTTACGCTTTTCTCTTTCGACCACTATTCGCTACTCTACCTTTTTTTTTCGTTTCTCTAACCACTCTCTCTACTAATCTTTCAACAACTCCCACCTACAACAAACCTTCACTACTACATAGCAACCTCAACGTTTCCGCTGGCAAACGGTCCATTGTGTTCTTTAACCCATGATGCCATTTTTCTAAATCATCCCCTAGACTATCATCTGGAGCCAACACAGCTGGCAATACTCCACGAACTTCATTCTCGTCTTTTGTTAATATTATTATTTTCACTTCAGTATTTGACCATGTGGTGTTAATAACAAAGCTAGACTTGTGCTGAACTAGCAGTAAAGACAAAAGAGTAAGAACAATTTCCTATTTTTCTGCTCTTAAATAGCCAATTTTCATGACCTAATACTTACTCATTCACAATATTCTCACTTAATACATTATCCTTACACATTTCCATACCCACGATGTCCGTCGCCACTACCTCATACTTATCAGTCATCATTGCTACGTCATGGATCTAGGATCCGGTATCGTAACAAATGGATACCCATGACTTTGTTCACGGCATTTCATAATAATAAATGAGATAATAATTACTCGATTAGTTTTTCCATGTTCAGGTCCATTTTTTTGGATATCAACCAATCAAAACTGTTTAAACGGACAAACTCAGAATTAGGTGGTATAAATTTATCAAGGCCTCACAGTCATATTGTAAGATACTTGTTCATATAAAAAAAACTACTAGTTCATTTATTATCTATTAAATTTGCTGTATAGTACTCAATAAAGTACCCTAGGTATTAACCAGGAAACTCGTATTAACCACAAATAGTATTCCTGAGTACTGTGTTAGTCGTGAGTACTATATATAGAGGTACTGTGTTTAGTGAAAAGGGTACTGTGTTCAGCAGGGGTATACTTTGCGATTATAAACTTACTTAGTACTCGGGTTTAAGTAAATTTTTAAGGCTCTGTGAACAATATAGTACCTGGGTATATGGGGCCGTTGCAGTAGAAAGGGCCCAAACTCCCCTAACAATCAAATTTGAGTTTTTTCAAGATTTGGATTAATCTTGAGGTGGGCTATACTTTTCAATTACAAATGGAAATTAGTTTGCATAATAAAAAATCAAGATATTTTAAAAAAAGTTTTTAGAAGACTTGTAAGTCACGAGATTACCCGATATGATCAACCAATCAAATCGCATAATTTTTGATTGACCCGGATCAGTCCGAAAAAATAAACATGATTTTCTCAAAATTATATATTTCCGAGTTTCGGCCCTTTCTACTGCAATGGCCCCATATATTGACCTTCAAAGCCATTAAACTAATACAATATCCAGGTACTAATATATGGGGTGCTATTTAATAGGGTACTTTATGGTGTGCTATATGGTATTTATTTTTTTCCCATACATTCTAATTTTAGTTGTTCTATAGTCTGGTTGCTGATTAAGAAAAAACATTCTGGACTTTCCAAATATTATATTCCACAAATAGACAAACAATATTAAAGTTGTATGAAAAAAAATATCAAAATTAATAACTCGAATATAAATAAAAATTAAATAAACAAAAACCGAGATTCAAGTTTTGTAATAATAATAATAACTAAAATTAATAATAAAAGTAGGATGCAAATCATTAACTCTTCCCAACGATCACTTGTACCAAAAATTTTTAACTTGTTCTTGTTAAAATATATTAAATTTTAAATAAATAAATATTCTATTCAATTTTGCAATTTGGGCCAAGGAAACTTGTCCTGCTCCTTAAGACAAAGTTGTTCAGCTCTTTGCTGGCTTCATTTAACATATAATACATCCCAAACGGACAAAAACTGAGTATTTTACAAATAAAATACTTTAAATTCCTTTTAATTTTTTATTTTTTTTTAAAATTTTGTTCTTTTTGCTTTAACCCCAACAAATTCTAAGGTCTACCCACGTTTTTAATTATCAAATTTTAGTGGTTCTTTTACAAATTACTTAATTTGTACAATCACCTATATTTGAATTAATTAATTTACACAAAACAAACAATTACAAATTTGTACCTTTTTTAATTTACACAAACTTTGTGCAAATTAGTTACTATTTATATCATAGTTACACATACTACCTATTGTGTTACAAGCCACACACGCTACAAGCTACACTAGCCACAAGCCACACTAGCCACAAGCCACACTAGCCACAGCCACAATATAGTTACACCAACTGTGCAACGTTACACAAACCTAAAGTTACCAATCCGAGAAGTTCTCATTAATCTTATCATTATTCAATATGCCAATTACTATTGATAATGAACCTGATACAACTGATCTTGATACTTTTTTTATGCAATGCCTCAATCGTTTTGGAGTATTCATTCATGAAAATAGTCCAAATACAACTAGACCAACTCCATCCAATCTCAAACCAACTGCATGTTTTACTAAAAACTTAAGATCCAATCAAATTGCAACTCATTTCTTTCAAGCTCCTACTATGACTGCTACTATTAGATATCTCTGTAACAAATTCCATACCAAATTTATTTCTACAGAAAACAATACCTATACTTTAAATCCTGATCTTGTACCTGTTACTTCCAATTCTCAAACAAAAAAGCTTCTTACCCAAACTCTTAAAATTACTGAATTTATTACCCTTCTCCAACTGCCAATACTTCTTCTTCTTCTTCCTTTTCTGATATCTATACACATAAGTACTACAAATGCAACCTTCAAGTTTATTGCTAAAAGAAACAAGATAACAAACAATATCTTCATCATGATGCTATTTTTTATGCAGATCAAATTTATTACAAACAATGCCTTAATTCAACTCAACCTCAGCAATCTAATCCACTTACTACTACACTTTAACCATTAACCTATACCAACTCTCCTGCAACTTTCTCTATGATGAAAATTGATCCTCCTCCTTCTTCTTCCCCAACAACAACTGTTACTCAACAACACCCACAAGTACAAATACAACAAGTACATCAACAACAACCTCTTCAACAAAAAACACAAACTAATCAATCTGAACAACAACAACAAATGCAATTTTCTCAACAAGAACAACAACATCAACAAACACAATCTACTCAACAAGAACAACAATAAACATCTAAAAATGATTCTTTAGGCTTAGATTGGTTTCAACTCTATCCTGTTACACCTGATATGGAGCCATACTCCAGACTTAATACATTACTTTCTCAACAAATTTTCGATTTTATTAAACCTTTTCTCATTAACTTTAAGCCTGGTCAAATTAGTAAACAAGCAACTGATACACAACACGCCTCTAAATATATTTTTAACTACTTACTCAAACAAATAGCTAGTCAACAACCCAAATTTCTATCTGATCTAATCTATCAACATAACTCTTCAATTGACAGATCAATTACTATACCTTTTGAAATTCTTTTTTCTACCTTTAAAGATATATTGCTCCAATTTACAACAACACTCTTTACCAATTTAATTACCCTAAAATTTTTACTCTTTATCAATTAATTCTACCATATACAACCAATAATCGAACAATATTGCCTTAAATCTAGCTAGACTACATCTTTATCTTCAAAATAATTATCAAACTATTAATAGAAGCAAATTTATTGAAGATATACATATCCATCCACTTAGTCTTAAAACCAACTTCTTTATTAGTGAAGATATCCCTGAAGCTCCTTTACTTAAAATCCAAAATGATAATAAATTCAATATTAATATTTCGCTTAATATACCTAAACAACAATTTTTTGAAACTTTTCGTATTCCTTCTTTAAAACCCTATATATCAGATTTTGACTCTTGGTTTGAATCATTTTACAATCAATATAAATAACAATTTAAAGAATCAAATGAACAACATCAACTAAAAACATATAATTATATCAAACGACAAATCTCTTATCAAGTAGCTATTGCTTGTAAGCGACTACTTCCTAAAATCTTTGATATTACATCAATTTCTTCACTTCATGAACGCTCTCAACTCTGCACTAAAGCAGCCTTGTTCCATATTCATACATGTACTCATAGCACCAAAGAACTATGTACTACTTTACACCAAGATACAGAACATAACTTCCAAAATCTTTCAAATTTTTTTTTTGAACAATCCTTTATCAAATTCCCAGCTACTCAATCTAATAATCAAACATGGGCTAAACCTACACTTGATTTTTCTATATTTGATAAA